>JAUELE010235639.1:0-11738 GCA_031471655.1 Diodora aspera
TTTTAGTCGCCTTGTACGACAAGCATTGTGTTACTGAGGCCCTATTCTATCTAAGTGACACCACGTCACTCCCCGGAGCTCCACGGGGTTTTCGTAATAAAAGAGAGACTTAACATGTCGTACCTGAAGAAACCTTGTTACGTTTGTCTTCTTTGAAAGTTGCCAGATTCCCTGTTCCTGCTCCTGGTGCGACTTTCCCGATCAACTCCCCGAGAGATATCACCTTCTCCGTTTCACTCACTGTCAAAAATAGAGCAATACAGCATTATTATTAATGTCAACATGACTGCCAAGGATCATGAAACTATTACCTTCAATCATCCATCACTTGAAAACACTAAAGGAAATTGTGGTTGTCGTCTTTAAAGTGACTTTCAGCAAAATTTCAGCTATATCACCAAAATAGAAGGGCTCTCTGGTCAGACTAAACAAAGTAAGAACTGAAAATAAAATGGACTGAGCAGAATTCAAACTTCAACCAGCTACAGCCAATGAAATGAGTTGAAATGGATTTTTACATTGCAGGGGGCAATATTTCAGCCATGACACAATATGATGACGCACAAGATCCACATACCGGTATTAGCAACAGATCGAATTTTGTTCGAATTCTCATCACAGTTTTCTAACCAATTTCGGCTGATTGCTGATTATTAGTCAATTTCGGGTGATTGCTAATCAATTGCTCATAAAATTATGACCAATTTACACCAATTGCTAATACTTTTTGCCCAGAAAGGCAAAACTGCTAATAAAAAATATCAAAACCAAAAATACCCTGCAGATACTTCATAAAAGATATCACAGACAGAAAATTGAAAGCAACAAATCTCTATTTCAGTTCAGTCGCCTTAGACACCAAGCATGGTATTACTGGGACCCTCTTACTTCCTAGTGACACCAAGTCACTCCCCATAAGCCCAACAGGATTACATCTAATGCATATGTGGCATTACCCATACATGCCCAAGGGGGAGTGCATGTGATTTGGGGTTTTACATGGTTTTTCGACAATCTTTCGAGGTGCCCAGGCGGGACTCGAACCACAACCACTAATGCTGCCAGATTGCTGGGCCAACATGCACCATCCCACACCCAAACTACCCCAGGAGGAGATCCAGCTCGGAAAAGGGGGAGAATGGGGTCCCAAATGAGGGAGATTTTCTAAAACTGTTATAGATGCCATAGACATCTATAACAAAAAAGTTTAAAAACAATTTGACCAAAAGAATCAGGAGATTTAGTAAAATGACCGGGAAGGGGGAAGAGAGATAGGGGTGAAGATCAGTAGTCTCCCACCTAAATCAGGAGGTATGCCGTGTATGAATTACTAGGCTGATACTCCTTCCTCTGCATTATCCTGCACCCTCACCACACTGTTAAGACTAAGAGATGTCTTCTAGGCCACACAGAATATGTATCTTAAAAACTGTCCATTTCCACGAGGAAACCAACTTAGATCAGAAAGTGATGTCTCTCACCTTTGCCATCATTGTCTGGATTGAGAACTGTCATGGAGGTTGTTCCATCATCTTTTCGTCTCAGGAAGCCAAACTGAAAACAGTTTTCACAAGGCTAACGTCTCCACAATCTTTTCATACTTAAACTTCTGCACCATTTCCCAGAATATATCTTTCCAAATTTAATTTTCACCACAATGAAAAAATAGTGATGTCACTTTGCTCAGAAAATTATTTTAATCCCCTTATAACTCAGATTCATGCATAATTTGAAAAGTCTCTCTTGAGCTGACATCCATTTCTAACCTGCAGGTTTTTTTTGCACCAGGGTGTGAGTGAGTGAATGTGATTTAATGTAGCAGGGGGTTATATTCCAACCATAATGCCACGGTTGGTACAAAGGGCACCAAATGTTTGAGTTGAACGAAAGTCACCCAGCCGGGATTCGAACCTCCAACCTTGCGGTTGTGAGGCAGACGCTCTACCAACTTAGCTACCCGGGCCCCTTTTGCGCCAGGGCAAACACTGATGACCACAGCAGCTGACCTGTGCAAGTATTGTATATGCAATATCGATGACAAGAAAACCTAAAATACATCTACAAAAGCACTTCATCTGGGTCTTCTACTGTCAACTGGTACTATCTGACTGTCGTAAACCTATCACTCGAAAAAAAACCCATTCCAATATACCTTGCTTTTGACATCACGGAGGGTCAGCTCTTCCTTGACCTCTCGTGCAGCGGACTGGGCCTGGGCCAAGATCTCCTCAGGAGTCAAGTTGTCAGGAATTGCTTCAAACCGAGTCAAACTGAAACGGTAAGAGAAAGCCTTAATCAGGGGTAGACACCATAGGAAAAACAGGGGTAGGCTGTGGGACTACCTAAGAAGGGAACAGAGGTAGTCCAGCCGAGGTGCAGATAGCGCAATCAGTAATCAGCCTTTCCTACTAGATCTATGTGTCATTTTGGTTATTAAATTTCAGGTAGCCCGAGCTGAAAACTGGTAATCTTGGAACTACCGGACAAGTGGCCGTGTCGAACCCTGACTTAATGGACTATGTTTTCAATAATTGTTCAGTTATATCTTCTCCATCCATTTCCCCGGCTGAACAAAAGTAATGTATGAATGAAATGTTGCTTAACGTCCCTGTTGGCAGTATTTCAGCCATAGTGTAACAATGAACAAAAGTAATCTGGCACCAGCTGACCCAGTGTGGTTTGAACTCAGAAAAGCTAAATGACAGATAACACAAGCTGATATGTTACACAACATGGTTATTCTTTTAAGCATAACGGTAGATATGCAAAAACTCACAGAGGGAAAGGAACGCATAAACAGGCATTGGAGGAAAGAACGTGAAAGTGATCCCTGTTTAAGTAAGCTTGGAGGACAAGCATAGGGTTACTGCGGCCTAGGTTTCAAAATGATCTGTTTCTTCCCAGACATTGTCTGAATGAGAAATAATGACTGCCTAACATTACAATTATTTGATCACCAACGACTGCTTTAATGACACAAAAATGTTAATCTCAGTTTTAAAGATTTTGAAGCAAGAGAATCTTTCAGACTGACCCGATTGAAATCAGCCCTGCATGTAAAACCCCTCCTCCTCATTGAGATCAACTCTGCATGTAAAACCCCCCCTCCAGATTGAGATCACTCCTACATGTAAAACACCTTCTCCTGATTGAGATCAGCCCTGCATGTAAAACAGCTCCTCTGATTGAGATCAACCCTGCATGTAAAACAGCTCTGATTGAGATCAACCCTGCATGTAAAACCCCTCCTCCTGATTGAGATCAACCCTGCATGCAAAACCCCTCCTCCTGATTGAGATCAACCCTGCATGTAAAACCCCTCCTCCTGATTGAGATCAGCCCTGCATGTAAACCCGTCCTCCTGATTGAGATCAGCCCTGCATGTAAAACCCCACCTCCTGGTTGAGATCAGCCCTGCATGTAAAACCCCTCCTCCTGATTGAGATCAACCCTGCATGTAAACCCCACCTCCTGATTGAGATCAGCCCTGCATGTAACACCCCTCCTCCTGATTGAGATCAACCCTGCATGTAAACCCGTCCTCCTGATTGAGATCAGCCCTGCATGTAAAACGCCTGCTCCTCTTCCTCCTCCATTCTAGTCATCTTCTGCAACACTCGGAGTCACTGGGTCCCTATTCTGCTAAACAGCTCTCACAATATATAACAAAACAAACCTTTTTGATTTCTGCATCTTCCTGAGCTCCTTTCTACGCTGTTCCTCCTCATCCATAACAGTAACCATTTCAGCCACAGCACCGTTCTCATCAAAACCTATTTGCTCTAACGTAATGTTGGCCATGAAGCTCTGCGTCTTTTTCAAATTCATTAATTTTTCCTGAAAGCACAAAAAAAATGTATTTCAAATTCTGAACCCTCTCCTCCAATACTCAAGTTTTAAATCTGAGGGTCAGCAATCATTTTCCTCTGCAGTTAAGATTGTGTATTAATGAGTCAATGGTGGGTAGATAAATGCTATTCGAACTCGTAAATATGAAAACTCTTCATTTAAATATATCATAATATTGCTCGTGGGCTGGACAAAATTCCTTTGCAGGGCGGATCTGGCCTGTGGGGTGCTGATTGCCTATCCCTGCTTTAGATAAGAAGCGAGTGATTTAATATAGTTTTCAACAATCTTTCAGCTACAGCATCATCATTCATAGCTACTTGTCTCTTTTTATTACAAGGCAGAGGATACGAGTGTGTCTGGTGAGCTGTCATGCGATAAAAGTACTCATGGAGGCGGAAATGACAATTGGAATGGGTGGAATTCGATTTCATATAGCCCTTTGCGGATTAAGTGTTACCAAGCAACATCATGGTGCACGCTTAGAAGTGATACGATCAAATAGTTCCATTGAAAGTTTAATCATTTGTTTGGATGGTCATTTATAACACAAATCTGCTTGTCCGTTACGTCTGTAATTGTATGATTTTAGGGGTATAAAATCTATTTAATATCACTTTCCCTGAATATTATCAAGCGAAGACACAAAGGAACTACAAATCAGAGTTATCTTTCTTTAAAGTACCGGTAGTTTCCAAACCAGTTTCTTCTTGTGTTCGCTTTGCACTAGACTGAAGTTGGCTTTGCTTTGATAGGTGCATGAGATGTTTCCTCGACAAGAGAAACTCGAAATATGTCAGTATTACATCGCCATGATACAAGCACTAAATCCAAGCTACATAATAATGTTGAGTCTTATATAGCGCTAAATCCAGCGCTGCGTGCTAATACAGCACTACGCACTGCTCAAAGCGCTTCAAGCATTATTACCCGGTCCAACCTAGGCAACCCACTAAGGCGCACAGAAGGTTATCTACACTCCACGCCGGGTACCCAGTTTCAGCTGGGTCGACTGAGACAAGTGGAGTAAAGTACCTTGATGCACCTTGATTCCTTGATGCCAACATGCTATCATGTGAATTTCGAATGTACTGCTTCTTGGTAATAAATACTGTTATCACTATGTTTGACCCTAAACGTCCTTTGAGTAGTATAAACAAATTAATAAAGATCTTTAATAATACTAACATTGTTTTTCAGGATGTGCCCATGGATATGTTGAAACTGAAATGTTTGGAGCACTTGGAGGTTATGTCAAAAAAACGAATCCGTGGGATCCTGTCAGGTAAGTTCATTGATTCTCGAAGACCAGTTCCCAGTCAAGTCAGGTAGCCACTGAATTAAGTAAGCTGCTTGCAGCCTTGTTAAAAACGTTTCTCTGAAAACTAGCATTTCACACCAAAGGAATTTCCATTTTAGATTTTCACTTGAAACTTGAGAGCTCAGGCCTTAAGTAATGGTGTCTTATCATAGTAATCCATTACTACTGGTTGGCTATGGGTTTGAATAGTGCAATGTGCCAGTCATCTGGGGAAGAGCATTGACTGTATGACAGTTTGAAGAAATAGAGCCTCAATAATATAATGTTTGTAACAAAACATAAATAAAATGGGAATTCATTGCTTTCACTTCTCTTTCTGTAAACCTTTTGTGAAATGCCTTTTGTATGCTTCCGGCATGTTACATATCATGCCTGAAAAATAGTTTTATTAATCAAATTTTAAATGTAAACAGATTACCAATCGCCCTATTCTATGTTCACTTTTTGTGGGACATCTTATTTGTGCTTCTTGCATGTCACTGGTGAAAGATTGCTTTTGTAAATTAAGAACTGAATTTACCTTAAATGTGTTGCAATACTCAATGTTGCCAGTGATGATTTATTCTGTGTTCACTTCCCCATGAAATACACATTATTGGTCCCATTTGCCATAATGAAATAATGAAGGAAAGATAAGATAATGGAAAATGTAATGCTATATAAAACTGAAAGCTTCAGGGTCTCTTGTGAAATAGATCAGGTGATCACTTCATAAAATACAAGTGCTGTAACCCACATTTTTCCAAATATAATCACTTATTTTTAATGATGAAGTTTTCCTCTACATTTACCATGGAAAAAATATTTGCCATCGAAGAATACCCTGAAATGTGAAATTAAACACCATAAATGGGAAATTATTGATGAAAATGTCCTCACTTTGAACAGTGTTGACGTTAAAAATTGGCCACTCTCAACTCTATATATGCAAGCTGGGACTGACCCTACAAAAGGTCTTTCTCCCAGGATGTGTCCAGGATAATAGAACAGTCCAGTGAGACACTAATTTCATTTTGTGCCATTTCATCAAAACACGATTCAGTGTTCTGGCACGCTAAAATTTTGCTGGAGTGACCCATGAGGGAGAGGAAATAAAGTAAATGATATGGAAGGCAGATTGTGACTGCCCCTAGAGTGCTGGGCATGATATCAAGATTGATTTTAATTCATACTGACCACTTATACTGTCCTTCAGGGTCCCATTGCAGATTATATGGCTGGTGTGAATTCACTCTAATGATTTTTATTATTGGACGATAAATTAGTGGACTGTGTACCTTCTACTATTTCAAGATAGTATTCACTGGAAAGCTGTCATAAAGGATGGATGGAATTTGAACGGTAGATTAAATTTCGTCCACGAGTTTGATATTGAATTTTATGTAAACCTCAACTGTCTACCAGACAATGTCCATTTCCTATCAGATTTGGTGATTCATGCATTCTATTTTGACAAGTAAATTAAATTTTACTAAAAAATCTATAGACTGATTTTATTTATGTGTCTGCAGCCGAAGTTATTTTAGCTTGATAAATTGTTGAATTGCTTCTAATTTGCTGCCTTACTGGACAGCAAATCTCTTCCACTTGTTCGGGGACGTAAAAAGTGGGGAAAAAACAGTATTAAATTGCCATGTTTCGTCCTCATTGGAATGTTTATATGGATATATTAAGGGTATTATTCTTGATTTTTTATGGAGATAGGATTTCTGCTACATCAGAAGAAAGATATTTGGGTCCCTTGTGCAAAACAGCTCTTTAGTTAATGTTTATTATATATAATATTTCTTTATGAGAGATGTAGAGCAATTTATTGGACTAAATTTACTAAATGATACTCAAGGCATATATACCAAGTTTAGGACATGGGATGGTTTAGATGACTTTGTATTGACTCAGAAGTCTGTCACCATTTGGGTGTGCTGGTTTTAATTTTGCACAGTTCAGCTTTTGGGTTGTATTCAGACTGAAAACTAAACTACTAAGGCACAGTAATGTCTGATACAGGGTTTTGGGGATCAAGGTTGAGTCCGAGACTGCCGTCTTAGTAGATGGACCTCCCCATGCGCGTTGTCCTGAGTTCATAGATCATAGATTATGGTTATGGGTGCTACCAGTCATTCAATAATGCCGGTTTCTTCAGAATATTTTTTATTTGAAAACGATATTTAGGACTAAAAGTGTATGTCGGAATTCAGGAATGGACACAGGCCGTATTGTGCAGAGTATTTTACATGATATTTGAACTAGAATTCACTGGGACCAAACTTTTATGCCAGTTTTGACAGAATGCCGGACTACTCAGAATCCGGTTTGTACAGAGTCCACTGTATATGCACAATTCCTTCATCAAATGAATATCTCATGGGGCTTCCGGGGAGTGATGTGGTGTCACTTAGATAGAATAGGGCCTCAGTAACCCAATGCTTGTCTTACAAGGTGACTAAAATGGAGATCTTTTGCCTTCACTTTCCTTTCTATCGATCCCTTTTATGAACTGTCATTTCACTCGATGTGCACCTTGCACATCACATTGCGTTACGGCTGAAATATTGCCCATGCAATATAAAACATCATTTCAACTCAACTCATCAAATGAATGGCAATTTGGTACATGGAAACTTTGGTAACAAATGCAATGTTTCTCTAGTCACTTGCCATTCTTAAAATCCAGGGCATTTTTGACAACAAGGTCTCTCCATCAAATGCCCTGGAATCACTCCTATTCACGACGATCATCTAGAGGTGGCCGTTTAAGCCAATCAGTGAACCGTCCACAGCGAAAGGTTGCATCCTATCATTGGCATGTCTCTCCGAACACTCGGAAAAGACATTTCTGCCATGTTACTGTGTGTATTTATCAAGAGTTCATTCCATCTTGCGTAGTTATGTGACATTTCATTGGATGCGTATGTGAACTTTCCATGCTCACAAAATGACCATCGTGAATGGCAGTGATTCCAGGGCATATGACTTGAGAGAATTGCTGGATTTCGAGGATGGTCACTTGCAAGATCAGCACCAATTTCTCTCCACCTGAAAAACTGCTTAGAGCACCTTAAAGGAATAAATAGGTCACTTTGTCCAAAGCTTCACCTTTTTAATCAACTTGTGATTGAATGTAAAGAACAGATTTACTGAACCTAGCAAACTGTGTATTGCTACATGTATGTTTAAAATGTATCGTGTTCTCCTTTGATGAACTTGTTATCATTTGTCCATTAAGACACAGAAGTGGATATACACATGTCATTAACCCTATTATATTTTGGAAAAGGAAATGTGATTGATGGTGTTAACATGTGGAAGAGTTCGTAAATTTGAACCATTACTTGAATAAACAGAAGGCACTTTTTGTCTGCCATTTACTCCTCTTTAAATGAAATGCTCCTGACAGACTGTGATTTCTTAAGCATTGGGTTCAAGGCAAATTAGGTATCCCCTGGTCTCTCAAATTGCTTGCAGCAGTATTTATATAGCTCAGTGTTTTCAAATTAACTCCAACAAGCATTCATGCTGAGGTCGAGAACATTAGATAAACTAAAACCATTTCCTAGTATGCTTCACTAGGTGGAGACATGGTTTTCCTCATTAGAGTTGCTGAAATATCTTCATGCAAACTTTTTACCAGTGGCCTATGTAGTATCTGTTTTTGATTTAATTTACTTTTTCTACATTATTTTGAGCTGTTCTTGTTTTATGTATCAAACAAATTCTGTTTGATGGGGTAATGAGATTGTTTGTGTTTTATATTTTAAATGAAATTTATCATCATAGAATCTGGTTAAATTTAATAGATTATTTTGATAGGCAAAGACATTTATTTTCATTTACTGGTCAGATGTTATTTCTGTCAATTATCAAATGGCTTTTGAGCAATCATGTTGAAACAATCATTTTATCAAATTTATGAAACATGATACAGAGCAGACATCATCTTTGTTGAAATGAGTTAAACAGAAACAGTGATGTAGTTTATACTGCTCAAATAATGTAATCACAGAACAATATTTTAACAAAATATAGCTTTTTGAATTTATTATTCACTTATAGAAACGATCAAAATAAGTTTATATGTTACCTTAAACTTACAGTAGTGGATAATTCCTGTTCTAATTTGGCGCAGGGGGTATTATAGTGCAATGAAGTGTACCTGAACCCTGGCACTGCTACACCAGCCTATGGATCATGGACCCAGATTCCATATGGGTAATTGTTGGGCATGAGTTATACTAAAATATAGTCTCTGAAGAAAGGTTAAATTTTTTATTTAAAAAAAATTAAATTAAATTAAATTAAAACGATATTCATTTGTTATAAAATAAAAAGATCCAGGAGAAACTGCTAACTTCAGCTGCGGCTATCTAGACTGGCAAAATATTTAGACTGTGTGCTTGTCTCTGCTATAATAAAACTTCAGGGTCTGGATGACAGACTAGGCATGAGTACCAATGATGATTTGGGTTATTTAGTCCAAACTACTGACAGGACTTTTAGATCAAGTACATGTTGCAGAAAGATTGCAGTATTATTCATCAGTTAGTAAAATCATATGAAGCTGTTCATGGTCAGTGTTTTCTCGTGCTCAAATATTCCTATGAACCTGGAATTGTTCAGACGTTTGTAGCACTTGTCTTGTTTCTAACTGTAGTAATAAGTATTCCTTTCTCTTTCTTCTGTTCAATTTGAATTGTTTCATAACAGTCACTGAAGACTTATAAAAAAAATTAATGATGGATGTTTCCTTACTTTCCTGAAGATCTGCACCCACTCACACCTTCTGAATTGTGTATGCAGCTTAGTGAAGTGGTTAGAAAATCAACTCTGTCATCTATGAACCTTGTTAGTTAGTTTTCAACCTTAAATGAGTTGGAGGTTGTAAGTTGACTTTGGTCATCCTGGGATCCGAGACAATACAATCTGTTAAGAACCAACATGCATGATTTCTGATGAAGTATCTTATGGTTTTGGAACTATCCATATTGTTGCACTGTTTCAATACTTTTACAATGTTGTTGTTGTACTTACAACACAATGGTCAGACACAAAATTCCTGGTGTCCTTTGGTATTTGTATATGTGATGCAGTTTTGACAGCATCTATGTTTGACCATATGACTTGGTACTGGACATACTCTAATGACTGGGTCTCTCAGTAATGAGAATATGAGCTGATATGCTGATTTTAGTCTGGTGTATATATTGTTCCAGGAAATGACCCTGCAACCATATCTTCCTCAGGGACTGAAGACGAGACCACAGATGAAGAAATCAAAGGTAGGGTCTGTCGTCATGTGTGCTCCAGTGAGGGTCATCTGACCCTTTAGTAATTGCAGTCACCCACTCGCAGTGGTGACCAAATGTGGTTATTGGTGTCAGAGGTAGAATTTTGGTTTCAGTTTTCAAAGGAATGTATGACTTTTGTACTCTCCAAATCTAGTTAGTGTAATTTCTTAGCATTACTTTTACACCATACACTGGTGTTAGGTTGTGCTACCAGAGCTCTGTATCTATGTAACAAACCAGTTGTGTCAATATAAACATACAAAGTAGGCATTCTTTTTTATCTTGCCTGCACTTCAGTGCGAAAGAGCTATTGCAATACCCTTGCCATCTGCTGTCCAGACTAAATCAAAAGGTCAACCTTAAGATGTTGAAGTTTCAATGTGTTACTGTTTCTATTTATGTTTTAGTTTAATGATTGAAGTATTATCATAGTTTATACCCTCTACTACCTAACTGCATAAGTTGTCCCTTGGGTGTGACCCCAGGGGTGAAGATCTGGGTGCTTACTCGAATGATGAGGTCAACTTTAAGGTATCGAAATTTCAGTATATTTATGTTTCTTTTCATATTTTAGTTTCATGGTTGAAGTATTATCACAGTTTACACTTCTGCATAATTGCCCCTGGGGTGGGGATCTTTGTGCTCAATAAAATTATACGGTCAGCATTTTCAAGTGTTGATGAAAACTCTGGAACTGTTCAGTATTTTTACACACAACTTGACAAAAACTTTGGGCACATGATGTAGCTGTGCCTTTTTGAACCTATTAATGCCAAAGTTGGGCATGGTCTGGGGGTGGGGGTGGGGTTTCATATTGAACTGGTCTGCTATTTTGTTTTCGGACCATAGCTTTGGAACCATTCAGGGCCCGTATGCATGAGAAGGAAGTAACATACTTCGAAAGTAATGCTAACTTCGGAAGTAGTCCATCGAGTCATTGTTTATTGCATCGCTACTTCCGAAGTTAGCATTACTTTGGCCTCATGCATGCATATCGAAGTAGCTAGTTGCTTCCAAAGTACCGGTAGACGCTTACTTCCTTCTCATGCATATGGACTCAGTACTTTACCACAAAACTTCACACACATTGAGCCCATTGTGTTGTTGTGTCTTTTCAGGGTTTAATTTTCAGAAAAATATATTTTCTGTTTCCATGGTAACAAAGTGTTGCAATTTTGCCATTTTGGTTTCAGGAGCAAAAACTCTGTTCATTATTTTTACACAGACCTTGACAAACGCATTGAGCACATGGTGTAGTTGTGCCTAACCCCAAAAGTGGACAT
>JAUELE010235650.1:0-11738 GCA_031471655.1 Diodora aspera
TGCATATCCAACGTAATTGTGAATTTTTTCAGTAGTCTCTCAAAATCTTGGTGTCGTTTCTTTTGCCCGGCAGTGTACATCATCGTTATACGATTCTTTGAATCTTGAATCGCCTTGTTTTTCAAGTTTTTCAAATTTCCGTTGTCGCAAGGCCTTGACAATAAGATGCAGTTTCGCTTCATTTATTAATTTTGGTTATGAACTTTCGTACAGATTAACAATGAGAAAAAATGTTTGTATATGAATATATGAGTTACAAAGGTAGAATAAAATGACAAAATATAAAAATATATTTCCATATATTCAGATTTTGGCATGTAATAAAATTTACATCTAGAAGATACATGAAATAAAGTATCCAGGGACTGTGGCAGTATTTGTTAATATGAGTAGTAAGAGTCACGTGACTTGTAATGAAAGTACATTATCTGCCTTTACGAAACGCACGTTCTCCAAGGAGTCTGTCTGTCACTCATTTAGTTATTTGTTTATTTATGTATTTGGTTTCAAAATGCTATTTAGAGATATCCTGCAGATTCTGTTTGCAGCACAGAAACATGTGTTTTGTATCTGACACTTGGCCCATCCTGACATCCGGACTTCCAAAATCGTCAGCATAGTGACATTTCTAAAGTAGTGCACGCTGCATTTTCAGGTGCAAACATAGTGGTCGATATGAGAGAATACACACGAGTCAGCATCTGCAAAAACAGTGTTTATTGCACTCCCAGAATACAAGGATACGCCGGCTCTTTGATCGTTCCTTTATGATTGCAGTCCATTTCAGACGTGACAAGCAGGAATGCTAGACGGCTGAAAACTGGGTTGTTTTACGTTATGACTCTCATATGGTTGGTTAGAAGAGAGTGTTGTGGAAGGATGTACATTTTTTTATTCTTATGAGGTTCCTGTTTTTATCCTGTTCCCATTATATGGAAGCATTGTATTGTTACGACTTGTTAAACAACGTTTTAATCAATGTCTTAACGTGTTTTCACCGTTGAACACCAGGCATCAAGGTCAGCCACTTTCCGACCCGGAAGTGGTCGGTTGTGTCAATAAAATTCAGTAATATGATATTCTACTCACCTGACAAATCTTTATAGAGTTTAACTGTGAAAAATATGATTATCCCTTTATTTCCGCTGCATTTATAGCCGTATTTAAGACCAAGTTATGTCTGTAACTAATTATTTTTATCATCGACGATCGCCTAAACTACGAATCCGGAAGCCGCTTCCGCAACAACTGCATATCCGCAGCCAATGGCGAGGCAACATTTCATTGGACGGGCAGCTGTCGTGTGGTTGGCCAAGCCGACCAAATTTACTCAATGTGTTAGATAAAACAAAAACGTACTACAGCTTTAACTGTACCTCATGTCTTTACGTTATGTTAAAGTTACAATCCTTTCATAAAATGGTAAATCTGAGTTGTTGCTATTATTTGTGATATAAATGGAGCCGTGTGTTTTGGTTCCGCTAATAACGTTACGTTGAGTCCAATTAGGTTTCGTTTCCTTACGTAAAATCTCAAATTATGTTCTCTGCAGTTATTTCTGTCACGAATTTTACATTACGTGTCGTTACCGCATGCTATGTTACGCCATGTTTATAACGCATGTTAATTTGTGTGTTGCGCTATGTTAAGTTTCGTTAAGGTTAGATCACGCAAAGTTATGTTTCACTTTATTTTACTTTGCGTGATTTACATCAAGTTAAACGTAAAGATATTTAATGTTACGCGACATCAAGTAACCCAAGGTTAAATACGTACGTTAGGCTCCGTTACGTGGAATGATTATTGCTTTGCCATGCAGCGTTATTACGACGCATCGTGTATACAAACAGTATGGAATTACAACCAGGAGAAGTCGGAATATAAGGCCTCAATCTCTCTTCTGAAGACGACGTGTACATAGTATTCTCAAAGTGATCAGGGCTGAATCCAAGAACTTATTGGAATTGGCGTTTCTCAATTTTATTCTGTGTATAAAGAAGAGATGGACTTTTAGATCATTAAAATGAAAAACAAATCAACAGAATTTCTTCTGGGAGGAGCATAAGGTAATATTTCACGCAATAAAACACGCAGAGATTATGTTTGCTGCAAGTAAAGCTTAAGGAAGTCTTTATTAACAGCTGTAGAGGAAGAGGGGTTGTGATAGGGATATATATTTAGTCCGATCTGTTTTGATGGTTGGTTTGAAAAAAACATGTATGGGCTTTTTCACTCTGATCTGAGATTTGAAACAGACTTGCCAAGAGTCAGAAGACATGGGTTTGCTTACACGTGGTTCCCTGGGGGAGGGATCTACGCTGAGTGATGTTTTTCAATGTTTTCCTCCGTCTACAAACACTCACTAGGCAAAACTGTATACACGACTACACCTGTGAGAGATCAAACTGATTTCCAGACAAAATTCTGAAAGTGTTCAGAAGAGTTACACGGACCTGTCGGCTCTCCAACTTCGTTAGCAAACTTTGAACATACTGCCAAAATCAGACTGCACGACTACTCTTAACACAAACAAAGTAGCACTTAACAGAGGTAATATTTTCGGGAATGAAATAAGTATTCCTGTCATAATAGGCTGTATACTAGAAGAAGGCAGGCCCCAAAGGGTTTTTAAATAAACGACGCATTTACAAAGGATAATAAGACATTTATCATGTATAACAGATACGATTGACATAAACATGAGACACACGTTTACAGAGAACTTCTTTGTATCTGTAATTATATGGGCACTCGTATAACTGATGTTTACGCCACATTGTTTACATGATAAGACCTGGATTCTCCCACCAATATAGCCTCTAGTGTCACTGATGTAAATGCTCAAACTATTAAGTTTAAATGCACAGTGGTCAATATTTACTGGACCGTAAATATTCTTTTTGTAATAAATGTAAATTGCCTTTAACAAAAGTGTTGCGCGACAAAATTACATCTTCAATTGGTTCGGTCTCGTATCAATCTATTATAGAATATTGATTATTTTTTGTTATCTGATTTAAACAATGTTTTGATTCTGGGATTCATACTTGATCAATTACAAATAGAAAATGAAATGTAATCCCAAATAAAACACATAATGTTGTGTTCATATAAGTACAAAACTAAACTGGTTATAAACCGAAGAAGACAACCGAATCGCACCCACGACAGCCCGCAGGGTTTGCGCCCCGTTCTTCTCTTTGATTCTTTCACTCGAGAGTATATTTACGTTCTGTAAAGTAGCTTCTAACACGTGTTGCTCTTCGACTTGTCTCCAGACACTGGGTCAAGCGATGATGTTTAGTGGCCGCTTGTTTATACAACACCAGTTCTTAGCACAAACTGTTATCACGAGAATCTCTGGTCTGCTGTAATGAACACTCTGCGTCCCGGAGTAACCGAATGATACGGGATCTATTTATTATTAACTTACTAAATGTCATGGCTGATGCCTGCTCGACCAAGATTATTACGTCTCTTAGGCTATATATGTTTTCAATTTATGACATATGGCCACTTCGTTCATTTTATGGATAGCTCACTCGTATGATGTTAGCGTTTGATGTGGTTAGAGGTTGCTGTTGAAGGTCGAGGCAGTCTTGTGATGATTCAATAGTAAGTTCAGATCTCGCGTAGCCAACTGATGACCTTCTCTCTATTGTTGATATATACTGACGTGCACAAGAAACGATACCAAGATTTTGAGAGACTACTGACTAAATTCACAAATGTGTTGGATATACAAGAGATATCCCTTCAAGATTATGAAGTGTCATCAATGACATGATACCAATCAAATTACTCATGGACATCCAAGCATACTTTTACTCAACTTTGACATAAATACGCAAGAGAAAACGATGGAAATATTTTGGTATTGTTTCTTTTGCACGTCAGTATATATCAGATTGTTAAGGCGAATTGGTCTCGTGCAACGCACTTGGGTCATGGAGCTGGGACCTAGTCCAGATGGTAGTTGGATGCGTGACCGGCTAGAGTTGTAAAGTTCTCAGACTCGCAAGGGTTCGCCATGCCTCACACTGAGACGCAGGAAACTCCACTGGCTTTTCTCGTAACTCGCCTGAGTCAACCCATCTGAAATGTAGTACATGGTGGGAAAGTGATGACATTATGATGTTAACCTTCAAGCGAAGGTATTTGTGGAATTTGTTGATGGTAGCAGACATCGTTCCAATGTCTGGAGTAATAATAATGTAGCGCTTTGACCATGCAACTTCGAGCATGGAGTCGTTACAAGTACACAGTGTTATAGATATTGATAGTGGTAGAATCCATAAGTCTCACACACACAGAGAGCACGATGGCGTTTGGTCTGCCTTCCAAGCAATCTGTCAACCTCGAATGCCGTGGATGTGCTACCTTCAGTCCGAACATACCACACGATTCTTGAAACAGGTTAAATCTACGATCACCCACCAATCAGTCTTGGGTGCTTTAAATCCCGTTTTAATCAGCTTAAATCTGGTTATTTCGTTATCGTGATGTAGCTGAGTAACCTCTGAAAGCACGCTAAACCCATTCGTACTAAAGTCTCTCCCAGTATCATTAGAACGTTAAGAAAGTTGTTGTCTAGTCAGCAATATCTGTTGCCAAGTCAGCTTAATTCTTCTAAAGTCATTTAACTTTCAAACGGGGGTATCTTCACGTGATTCCTGGCAGCGTCGCCGTCTTGACGTTTTTGTATTCTGCAGCGTGGTTGCATTCATAGGTATGTAGTACTCTGAAGTTGCGCCAGGTGGGATGGGTGGTGGAGGTAGGCGGGGGGGCTGTGTCTTTAGCCCCCCCCCCCCCTTATCGGAGTTTTCAGCAACACACCCTGGTACCTCCCGTGTAAGGAATAGCGTGGTGGCAGCGCGTGCCTTACACCAAATCAGCAACAGTTCGAATCCCGGGTGGACTGATGCCAGCTTACTTCCGTACAAACTGGAAATGATGTCTTCATCACGATTTAGTTGAAAAACTCGCTGCTTCACCACCATAGATCATTTTCTTCCAATTCACTTCATTAATGTCTGTTTGTACACGCCTATACACCAAATAGTGACGCCGTTTTAAATTATTCAGAAACTCCCTCCTTCGAAATATCAGGAAAGTTAAGCTTCAACGTTTATTGATTTCTGCATTTTGTCCATCCAAACTTGTATGGGGATTTAAAGTTGAACGATCTCTGGCGTGTCTACGTTTTTTGTCTCCGCTCTCTGTGCAGGTGAGTCACACTCATGTTAGATTATCTGCCACGAGAGGGCGCTTCGTTTCCTTAATGCCATACAGCTGCAACGATCTAATACAAACAGCCATTGCAAGTGTATTGACACAAACAGCTGGGAGGTAGATTACTGAAATATTTTTAACCATCAAGCGCCTGTTGGTTTTATTTTGAGGCCATTTTACGTTTTACTAACTAGCCTTTCTTAGGTGTGGTCTTTTGACTTGAGACAACTTGAAGAGGATCGCTGTCATTTGAAGTCAAGTAACGTTTCCGAGTCTGTTTATTGATAAGGGTTATTGACTGAATTATCGACTAAGATGAGTTCACCTGACAATCTGTTTACACGGAGCAGTCACATAATAGCATCAGTACGCTAAATACGAGATAAATACAAACGCTGTGTTGGTGTGATTCGAAGTTGATGTGCTTAATGTGCTATCATAGTTGCAAACAATAACATGAGCGCATGATATTCGGTTAAACGATGTTTGAGGTAATTGTTCAGCGAGTTACGCGATAACGACACGGAGGATGAAACTTCAAGCTAACCCGGGCCCTTAGACTAAAATATAGTCTCTGAAGAAAGATTAAAATGTTTATTTAAAAAAAATTAAAACGATATTCATTTGTTATGAAATAAATAAGATCCCAGAGAGACTGCTAACTCCTGAAGCTGCGGCTATCTAGATTGGCAAAATACCTAGACTGTGTGCTTGTCTCTGTTATATTAAAACTTAAGGGTCTGGATGACAGACTACAGGTACCCATGTATGTCTGCACAGGGGACCCCAAGCCCTTAACCACGGATGTGAAGGTCTCCATGAGACATTTGTGGGGTAAAGGACTCGATTTGGTGCGTTCTGGCGTATATTTAACCGTGAAACTGCAATATACTTACCTGTCTCTTTTAAAGGGGAACTCAAGCTGTCAATCTCGGCAAGGGGAGGGGTCGACCTTGGTGGAGGGGGGGGGGGGCTTGGAAGGCACGAACCACTGGATCACCACTGCAATTTTAGCGCTAAGTTTATTGTAAACTCTTACGATTAACGTTTCAATCTGGCTACATCTGCAGTCGGGTTAAACAAAATAACGTTAAGCTATTTACAGGTCTTCAAACTGCTCGATGATTGTTTTGTGAAAGCGGGATAGTGTGTTGCTCCCTTGATTTTGAAATTGGGGGAGTGGCTAGGGTTGATTGTGAGTAAGATTATTTTTGGAACGGAGTCCTGTACAGGATTCAAACCCACAGCTGCCAAGGCAAAAGGGTTACTTGGTCTGTGCTAGCATCCTGCAGATGCTTTGAACATTGTGCGAGGCTTACAGCAACCATTCAACTACATAAGCACAACGAGAGCACTGTGTCTAAACTGAAGAACGTACGCTGACCAGAATGAGAATCGATCCGCGATACCTTCCATTAAAACTGTCCTCAACAACTTTTATATATACCCCATCTTTAACAGCAAGGAGCAAGGAAACATACGCGCACACGCTCACGTACACACTCACCACCACTATAATACTTCCACTAGCCATGCAGTGTCCCCCTCCTCGGATAAAATCAACTTGTGGAACGCTTAGTTGGAAACCGTGTTAAGTGAAATATCATCTCAAGACGTATAGTGTCCAACGTCGATGTCAAGGGATCATCTGGAGACATTATCTGGTTTATTTGTTTCATGGCTGACTGAAATATGCGAGATGTTCAAATGCATTGTCAGTAAAACATAATACCTTATATCTATCTTCGCCCTCTTATTTATTTCGACCAGTACAGACCTGCGGATGGGTGTACTACTTAAACCCGGTCTGCCTATAAAACTCTAAGGGATCAAGGGAAACAACTTAAGCAGAACAAATTCGATGATTATTTTGCAGGGATTTATTTTCGGTAATGAAATCTCCAGGAATTGTACGTTAAACGTATACCTGTATCAACATACATTACCGGGTTTACCAGATTACTGCCGAGCCGTCGTTTTTAGTATCAATCTCGACGGCACTAGGTCTTATAATGGAAATGGAGCGAGAGATGTTAGTTCCAGGACATTACCAAAGTTGTTTTATCATTGCTCTGATACTGCTTCAGCTGGGAGCCTCTTTTCTGGGTCAGGAGGGAAGCTGCTTCTGAAGTGGTTAAACGGTCCTAGTGGAGGTAGAGTACTTTAGGCTAGAACACCAATCTGTTATACTCTTTTATTACACCTGTTATCACAATAGTAACATGTGTATTCTTATTCCGAGTACTACAACCAAAACAGATGATTTTATTCAATCAACAGTGCAGTAAATCGTTTTGTTGTAGAGGAGATGCGTGTTAACTAATACATGTAGTATTCTATACCGAATGGTACCCTGGGCACATCTTGACTAAATGTTTATTGTTAAAACGAAATTTGAATCTTACAAAGCAAAGAGATGGCTCGGGTATATGCGTTTAAAATCATTATTCCTAGAACAAAGTTGGTTTTGTGTTTTAGCAAACGTACACGAGCAAATACGCTCAAACAATCGTTTTAAATGTTTCTTAGTCAAACTATAATTACAAAAACATATAAATAGTTAGAAACGGCCAGGTACAAGCGTGCGTTAGTGTTGAAACATCTGAGAACATAAAAAGCTACCTGTTATAAACATACAAGACGTTTGGAAAATAGATTGTTGGCTCTGTTTTTAACAGACTGAAACATTGGGAAACGATTAAGAGTATTTTTGTAATAATGGTTCTTGTATCATAGCGAGTTATTTCAAACATGAAGTTTGTTTTGTGACTCGACGTAGACTGGTTTAGCAAATAAGATTGAAAGCTTTTCAGTTTGAAATGATTAAGTGCAGAAAGAAATTTCAATTCCGGCTGTTATACTTGTCTACAAGCACTATGTTTTGCTGCGGACGGATTCGTTTTTGTTAGCATGTGTATGTTCACGTAACTGGATTTAGTTTAGTCAAGAAAATCTATATTTAAGTGACAGTCGCATGGGCAACCGTTTAACATGTTAGGAACGTCTGTATATGTATTGTTAGTGGAAACTAAACTACCGTATGGTACACAGCATGGCATTTAAAGTTCTCAAGAATGAAAGGTTCTGATGTTGAAATCACTTACATAATACAATACTTATGCATGTATTCATGCTTACACGCTCGAACGCACGCATGCACGTGTAATACATATATACATGTACATGTACATGCATTTACGCATTCATCCATGCAAGCACGAACACACGCATACATACATACATACATACATACATACATACGCACATACATACATACACACATAGATCCACGCACACAGACACGGGCGCACGCTCACACACACACGCGGGCTCACACACACACGCGCGCGCGCGCGTGCATGTTACTGACAATGTGATTTGGGTTTAGTGAGGTGACTTTCGGGTCAAGCCAGGTAATATAAAGAGGACGATCCTTTAACCTATGTACTGCTCTACCATTCCAGTGAGATCTGTTAGAGAAAGAAAACCCTATTTATTCCGCATACAATTCTAATTACAGTCCCCATTCTGACAGTTGTTATTGTCTGGTTGCTATTTGAAGACGCATGCGTGTTCTTTGAGCAAATATCACACGGCTATCTGCCACGTGAGAAGACCTACCCCGCGTTCTGCACAGTACTATCCCAAGCACTACTCACAGTCTAACCCGCAGGATATAGGGCTGGCCTCCACGAAGAGCTAATTCATTTCAGAAGCCGTTCCGACCGGGTCGTTTCACCTGAGAAAGGTTGTCTTGTTACCTTACCATGACTCAGATTTACTCTATCCTATGCCGTTACAAGCTTCGAAAACCTAAAGGAGTAAATGGTCACTAGGCAAAACGTGACCACAAAGTAATGAACATTTATATAGATATTACATATTGCAATTACATGACCCCTGGTAGTCCTATAATATATAATATTGGAACAAATATCGATAGTCTATATACTGATGTTCTTTTTATTTCAATTTGTGGGACCCATACCCCTCTAGCCCTTTACTTACTGCTCTGTTATCAGAGTGGTCTTTCCTAAAATATTAACTAGTTGAGTGGGGCAGTGATGTTGATTTGTATAGAGCCCAAAGTTAGTCTAGCTCAAAACAGCAAGTCGAGATTGTATGCTTCAGAAGCTATTTCATTGATGGAATATCGAGATAAGCCAAATTTAATAGACTAATTTTCAATCTTAATGGGTCATATGCACGATGGATTCGCCATATTCAGCCCAAACCATCCCATACAACAATAGTCTTGGGATTCTGTGCATTTGATTTCATATATGTGAGAAGTTATATTTCTACTGAAGCACCCAGGCTACATTTCCTTGAACCAACGCGAAGCTTTTACACTGTAATGAATACCAAGGTAGAGTTTGTTTGCAGGATATTTTAAAAGTTGAAATGGATAAAATTATAGTTCTAACATAAGAACCATCATGTGATTCAATTCCATTTATATTCCTAACATATATCCTCGAATTTCATGAACTGTGACCTCGAAGGGATACTTTTGGGCGTTCTGTCATGTTAAAACAGGAACTTAGAACTAATTTCTTAATTCTTTAAGTCATTTTGGGGTAATGTTACATAGTTCTAAAAGACAAAAGAACCGTACTTTCACCTATTGTAGACACGTGTTTATTTGGAACGCTAAATGCAAATACTTTCGTTGGTCTACAATAAAATTACTGTAGTCTCTGAGAATGTGGTGAAGATGTCCCTTTAGCCCATACTTTACACCGCCCTTTACCAAACAATATGTTGTGATGCATGGTATGCCCTGAGCTACCAGTTGGTAGTATGGTCACACCCCTCCTCCAGCAATAGAACAGTCCATTACATGTGAGACACGTGCTAACGTGTATGATACTCTGGTCTACAGTTGCTATAACTGTTTATAAATAAGGTCACATGCCAGTATTTATTTATTTGTGGCCAGCGATCTCGAAACAATGCAACCCCCGGAAGTCAGAGATTGTTGGGGGTACACACTGGTCACACATAACGATCACACATTTTGATGCTTCAATTAGACTGACCGAAATTCAACTTATCATACATACGATAAACATTTTGCATGACAGATAATATTTTATGTGCCCTTTCCATCATGGTTGATAAAAAAAATAAACTTAGAAAAGGAGCCCAGAGATATTCCTAGACTTGCTAAATATCTGCACATGGACAGGCTCCATTTTTCTTTGTATGCACTAGAGTCTGCGAGACAGACTCTAAGAAGAAAGCCTGCATCACCAGTTGGCAACTTTACAATTTGATGCGGTGAAACCTGTCAACAATTTGAACTGCTGAGTCCAGTGTCAGTCATGCATGAACGCAAAAGTCCGGGGTCCATTCGTCCCAGAATTGGCCCCTGGTGAACCACGGTCCTGGGTATCAACTCAAGGTCATGCAGGATGCAATGGCGTCATCCCATTTCCAGCGTCATAATGGCCTCTACGTTTTAGAGTATTTTACGTCTTTGTGTACATACTGGAAGATTTTCTCGAAGAGTAGGGGCACTGCAGTCCCACGTGGATTAAGAGATGACGCAACATTTTACCCAGGAACACGGGGAGAATGTGGTCACGTTCTTATGCCAACTGTTTGATATATATCGCTTGAGGTAAACACTTTGATATAGCCCAAAGATCACACCGAGACATTTCCATCACATAAAACCGCAGTTTCTCCTCTCACGGAGGTTTGCCCATTTGCAAGGCAGGTGTAACGCACACCTTTACCCCTCATCATTGCAAGTCATTCGTCATTTGCTCTTTCTCTAACGTAATATCAACTATACTTGGCATTATTAAACTCACATTTGATGCAATAGATCTGTTCTCAAGTGGTAGAAAGAGGCTCTTATTTCATAACCCAAATGAATCAAGATTTCTAACGATAATATCTAGCGCTGTAGGTACGGATATGTCGTTATCTGCGCCGGAAATTCCACGATTCTGAAAACATTAAACCCATCGTGGGAAAATACATATACATGTACTTTCGATGGACTATTTTAAGCAGAACATTTATGTCTTATAAGTTAGAAAGGTGAAAGGCCATAAATTTTAACATGATGACTGTACAAGTATTTAGCTGCCTTGCCTCTGCGAGATCTGTGATTGGTGATGGTAAATTATATCGTTCACTTTGAGTGTTGATGGATACAATTGGGCACTGTCTTCCTACTAATAATGCAAATGTCGTCACAAAAACTGCATGAAGTTCACCCAATCCAATCAAAAATAGTAAAACCGTTGTCAAAGTGACAAATAATAGATATCCACCATATATATTTTGCATATGCGACTATATCCCGTTTTCGTTGTCATGTCAAACATTATGGATAAGTAAGCGCCTTCAGCCTCGTTTCCATTGTCATGTCAAATGTAATGCACCAGCAAACTTCAATCGTAGCTACTCGTCTCTTTCCGTGACCTATCACAGGACTCGTATGCCCCTCGAGACCCGACATGCGGAAAATTTACGCATGGCGGCCGAAT
>JAUELE010235661.1:0-20426 GCA_031471655.1 Diodora aspera
CATTGTATTCACTGCAGTGTTTTTCTGTAGCCAAAAGGTTGCACTCTCAAAAAATAATATCATTTCAGCTATTAATTGTACCATAAATTCATAATGGTTGGGTATTGTCACCCCAATCTGGAAAAATTGGGTGGCGCTTGATTAAGTTCTATGTGTATTTAAGTAACCTTGTACGACTAGCATTGGGTTACCGGATCCCTATTCTTCGTAAGTAACATAACTCTCCGGAAGTCTCAATAATAGCACGACTGTATGAAAACTGGCACACCGCAATACAGAAGTCAATTGCCAGTGTCCGTTTATTGCAGTACGTTCACATTATTCTTATTCAGTATGCTTTTCTATTAGAGATAAACACCTCTCCTGAAGAAAGAAATGGTGTTGAAAGAATTCTAATTAGTTGTCGGCCCTACTTAAAAGTTCGGAACCTCCAGATCAGCAATTACCCTTTCATAGTTTATATCTTCATCCAGTTTGTCCGATTCTTGTCTTATTTACGAGTACAAATGACTTTTCAATGCCCGGACTGTCGGAGTTCGTGCTTCTATTACTGCCTGTCGATGGACACGCTAGATAAAGCCAAGCTGCCTGTTCTTGCTTCTCAGCACGTGTGTTTAATCAATATCGTTCTCTTCCTACTTTCGTTTTGCTAGGAGTTTACTTTGATGTTTCCCGATTTCTCCCATTACTCGTGTCAGATTCGCCTTCAGATCGACGTATTGGCCAATCTACATGCTAAGATGTCTTGTAGTTATTGTGATTAATGTCGAGGGAAATTCCATTACTCCGTTAACAGGAAGCTTGTCCAGAGAGAGGACTTACCTCGTAAATATAACATACCTTGCCACCTGTAGGCATGCACTGCGTATATCGTAAACAAGTCTGGGGGCTGGAGTGCCACCGTGAATTATACTTTCATTTACTATCGCTACGTGTGGGTTAACATTGCTGTTTAGTGGTATAGGTATAGGTTAGCGCCCCGCTCGAGGGTGATATGGAATTAATGCTCTTGCAGCAATATTTACATGTATGTGTGGATCTGGAAATAACGAAATGACTGTTACATGACTATTGTGACAACCCCAAACATGTTTAAATTTAAAGAACAAATGAAACACCAGGATACTGTTTTTATAAAAAGTCTGTGTACCCACTTATATCATGCTTTTAAATTTAAAAATCGATGCATGAAACCGGATTGTACCTAGCACTCTGTATATATATATGTTGTATATTGTATGTATTATGTATCATAATATATTGTAATTGTACTATTGTCAGTACTTTAAATGAATAAACCAGACTAAAGCTGCATGACTGATTTGCCGTTGTTCGAACAATATTTAAATCATTATGGGAATGGATGCGCAAATGGCAGGCCGAGAGACACGTCACAAAATAGCGACGAAAAGAAAGTAAGAACAACATATCTCATTTCAACTTTTGGAGAAAAGACTGGCATGCATGTAACTTATCTTCCAACAACGTGGAAAGAGCAACGGGTGACTGATGGTTCTTGAAGGTTTAGGATGGGCAAAGATAGGATGAGTGAGATGAGATAAGTCGGATAGGATGGTGTACGCATTATTTTTGCTCGCATAGGAAAGTGTGTCACTTAGGATGTCAACATGATGAATCTGATGATATAATTTGTATTATCTATTGTTATGTTTGTACAGTAGAAAATTATCAAATGAGTCAAAGCAAATGGCGTTGTTTTGTTGGTCTTGCATGCTAGGCCCCAACGCCATCCCAGCTTTTCCATTGAAACGGTTGGGTAGCAAGCTGATTGAAGCCGTGTGGAAATTAAGCAGAGGAAATCAGGTCCTATCCGTCAGAACCTCGCTAGGATTGAAGAGAGACCAAGCAGCAACAATGCGTTAGACAGGTATTAAGTTTGACCATTCGCCATCACGTTTATTGACCAGGACGGAGCGAGATCCCCTTGGGTCCGGGAGAGTCATGAACGCTGGGTTAGTCCTTGTCTCCGCTGATTCCGATTCCATAGATCCAGATGTTTCCTGGGCTTTCTTCATTGATGGTATAATTCACAGTGGGAATGCAAATCAACTTTGATTTACCTCGATGTGTTTCGTTAATGGTTGTTGCGTGCGAGACGTTTATCTTGAAGGCAACGTATAGGGAAAGTAACCATTGTATGCTTTATGTAACGTGTGTTTGATGGAAATATAACCGCACTGACCAATTTGGCAGCTTTAACTAACCGACTTCCGTCGGTGTCAGCAGATCAAAGGAATTTTTAAGTGTCGATTAAGTATTGAGCTTCATTGTCTGTTTTCTTTATGACGTATAGTCAAGCTGAGTAGCTTTCGTAACAGAGAATTCGAAGCCTAGAGCACAAGCAGTCATAAAGAGAACTAAGGTTGTAAAGTTCCTTAAATGTATGTACAATGTTCAGTTTTCTATGCCTTTCAAAGTGTTACAAAATTAGTTAATATCGAGACTTTGTGAAGACACTTAAAGCAAAGAAACCTACGTTTTCAGTATTATCCACTGGGGAATGCCTTTAGGATATTTACGATTAATGGCAAACTTGGGAAGATATTTTAATACAGAACAAGATAGAAGAATATGTTAACTGTGTCATTTATCCGTGATTGAAGATGAATGTCATTTTTGGTGGTTTGCCCATACTTTCATAACTTAGAACATCAGCTTATACCCAGTTATTATATTAATTACCCGAATGTTGATAAACATATACATGCATCTGTATTATCAAGCCATAATAAGACTATTCTCGGTCATATTGCTGTTTATACCGTGAAAGATTATGTAATGGCAATTCAAAAATGTAAATGCCCCTATCTCATGTCATGTATATACATACATTACATGTACAGGGACCTTTTGCCTTTCTACAAATAAACCATTCTTCTTCCTCGTCTTCTTCTGGGGAAACTTAATCCGTGCAGGGTCACGTGTGTTCTAAAGGCAGTGATCGTTTAACCCCCCACCCCCAGGTCTAAGGTTGTTGATAGTCTTTGTTTTACCATATCCCTCCAAGCCAAAATCCAAACTGTGATAAGGTCTCTTAATAAGTAATGTTTTCTTTAATTGACTCAAAGTGGCTTTCTGCCATCTGTCTCATGTCACCACAATGTGACGTAAATGTTCAGTCCATGCTCAGGCAGGATTCAAACCCGCAACCATCAAATAAGGCAGATTACTGGAGCACGATAACCGCAGCGTTGCCCCGCGCCGAAAATATTACAGTCAAAATACCGGTTATGGATGTTATGTTATAGTTGGATGTGTGCTCCTGAACACTAAAATAGGTCTGGTGCTATCTGTATGACATAAATAACATAAACTGTAAATCATACATTATAAAAGTGGATCCCTAATTAAATAACGCCGTATTCCCTTAGTCCCGGTAGATGCAGGCGGATATATTGTCAACTTTCAAATATCCAGCCTCATTCCGAACCTTTCTCTGCGTGTTTTCAGAAGAATGTTTCGCGTGTTTACAGAATGACATGGGGGTCCCACAATAAAAGAGGTATTCAGGAGGCCGTAAAAACCGACAAACATGCTATTTCTTATATGCATTATTCGTAGCATGTACGTACGTTTATGTATATTTCTCGTTCTACAAGTTGTTATCCAAATAACACTGAGTTTGACAACGTATCTTAATGTGACAGGAGAGCAAAACATAAATGAATTTCAACCTGAGACAAATGACATCGTGGGCGAGTTAATGGAACCCAACTGCACGGTCTATGGTGCACATAACAGAAACATCTTGTTCATCCTCGAGGCTTGTTGCTGCTGGAGGATATTGACTGGAGAAATTAAGATAACCATATGGCAGTTGATCCAGAGGCAGTTTGGACATCTCAGAGCGTGATTAACTTTGCAGGGAGCCCAGAGAGTAATGAGACGTGTGCCTCTGTGTAAGTTTCATGCAAGGCAAGCAGGACTATTTTCGGTTCCCCCTGACCTTGTGGCGCTAGGAATTATCGGTTGACGCTGCACATTAGAGTGTGTTTTCCGCTCATGCTAATAAGACCTTGGAATGAACTAATTGAATATTGATGATTTACAATTGACGGAAATAGACCAGATTCGTATCAGGCGGACATGACAGCTGAAGTTGATTTGATAGAGAGACCGGAATTTAGGAAAGGGGAATTGCTTAATCATAAACGAGTTGGACCAGGAAGATCCAGACGTCACCAACGCTGTAAAACAAAAGGAAGACGCTGTTGACCTGAAATCAACGAGGTATTCATCTGTGTTATGCCAGTTTTAAGCTACACTACCACGTTCAATGGTTCATTTCCCAGCTTAAGCTGACGACCAGGTGCCCGGATAGATTCGAACCAACTGTCTTATTGTTTACTTGGCCCGCGCTATCAATGTACTGTATGAAGTGAGTTCGACTCGGTTAACATAACACACATTATAGAGACGTTAAGCAGCGTCGAACCCTGATAGTTGTTGGATGGTTGAAGGACTCGCGCTGTAAAGATCTCAAGCCTTCAAGGGTTCGCCCTGCCTCACGCTGAGACACTGAAAGTGAGAACGTGGTTGGAAAGTAATGGTAATGTGAAAGTTAACCGTCTATGCCTGACAGGTAGCTTGGGTTGTATACTCCCTGGGGAGTTGAGAAATGTTAGGAGTTGTACATTGACCCAATGGCCGGGGTATTGAATGTGGAGCACCTAGAACATGCACCTTATGAGTGATGTATTTTTATTATTATTATTATTATTATTAACTGTCCTGAGTTCAAACCTGCCTTAGCCAAAATGAAAGAAATTACCGATTAGTTTATCGTTTAATGTATTCAGATCTAACTGCCAACGAGCTGTTGGTTCCAACATAGTGTATTCAAAATATTTACTCTTTGATTAAAAAAACTACACTTATCACTTAAATATAGCACACAGCGCTGACGCGATAGCTGTTTTTATAATGTGTCTCCTCGCCACCTCAAACTTTTTCGTCAATTTCAGCATGTTTTCAGTATCAAATCTCGAGTGAAAATAACCGAAGCTTAAATAAACATTCCTCATCCCACCTTTGTCTCGGAAACAAGTGCTACACAAAACAAAAGTGTTGATCTTTCTTTCACCAGAAGTTATTTATGAAATGTGAGTTTCCAGGAGTATGTGCTCTGTGTACTGTTGCAGAAACTTACGTCTATGATGAAAGGTATTTTGGTGAAAACAGTCCAGCCCGAGCCAACAGTGCATGTAGTGTATGTGTCCTCCTGTCAGAGAACCGCCCACACATTTGCTACATTAATCAATGTCTCGAAACTGATACGCTGTTTGTTGTTTTAGTTCAGCACGTTTCTCTTGCAAGTATACAAAACACGTTGTACCTTTAGAGACACTGCAGCCTGTTTGTTGCCCCACGATTAGGACCCTATCACTCACTGCCGTTTTGCAACTCTTTGACGGGTATTTTTGGGTTAAATGTTTCCGATTTCACTACTTGTAGAAGGAAACTGTCATACTTTACCATGATATATTCGCAGTGCTTGAAAAGCTGTTAAATATACCAGATATCGGCATGCTTCCTTACCTAATTGCTCCCGGCTGCAAAGAAATAATGTAAGTGAAGTAGCAGAACCACTGTTCAGAGGTACTTATTGTTAATTTGCGGGCTGCATGTACTGATTGCTGTTACTGAAATATGCTTCTGAAGTTTGTACTGTATATATTAATGAACAGAGCTTCGTTAGTTCGTTCAATGGACGCGCAATCTTGAAACCTCAGCAAAGTCTTCTGAGTAAAATGTTTGAACTTCACCAAACTCTTGCAGTCAGTTCTTGCATCTGATCCGTGTCACTTAGGACGAATAGGGCCCCAGTAGAACAAGGGGACTTAAATGGAAATCTTTTTCTTTCTTTCAATCTCTTTTATCAACTATCTTTTCCCTCGGTGTGTTGCTTGCACATCATTTTGCGTTATGGTGGAAATATTGCCCTTGCAACATAAAACATAAGCTCAACCCCCACTCAACTCCAACAACAGATTAGATATCAGCGATACCCTTATAATAATTAAGCAAAAGTGCACAGAGCGGTACATGAAAGTGAAGATATTTTTGGAACTGGCATTGTAATAGATTACCCGCATGACTTGTGACAATTGTGAGCATATAAACAGGGACAGCTTTTAAAATGTCTTCCTACAACTGATGTTCCCAGATTGGTTGTTTCTTCCAATCGTAAGGCTAACATGAAAGCAATTAGTTCATTGCTTTTAATGGTAATAAATAAGAAAATATTCGTTTAATGTCACGTGCCGGGGTCCAGTTTAAAGATCCAAAAACAAATGAATTTGTAGAACTTCAAAGGACAACATGACATTAGACGATAAAACATGCTCTTAAAATAATGTTACATCCTGACGTCGTTTAGACCAGACCTTAGTTGAAAGCGCATTAGATGGATTGTCAACAGATGATGGTCGACGTTCAGAGATTGGGTCCTTTATTACATAATGCGGGGTAAAAATTGCCCTGTGTTCTCTTGAACTTGATATACATGTATGGTATGAAGCATCCTTTCTAAATTTATGAAAATCTTGATTTTTTTCTACAGTAGAGTTTCCTTTACTTGTCATTTTCAGACATCGATATCTCGGAGATGGTCAGTTTGTTGCAGTGCAAAGATTTGACGCGGTGAAGCACGTTAGAAATTCTCAGCGCTGAAAAACACCAAAGGCAGTGTTCTGATAAAACGCGCACCGCATCATTACAATAATTAATCATAGTAAATCTTCAAGTCGGAATTTTCCGTGTTTGAAGGTATGCATACGGTGTACCGCCGTGTCATCAAAATATAGGCTTACTGGAAGATGAAACAGGACCTGGCTTTGCGTTGAAGTTTACTTCTTGTCTGTCCAAAGTCTACCTATTGTTTGGAAACACCAAATGACAGCAATTGTGTCCTGTGACGAATAAGAACTTCAAGTTTAGAACTACTAATAGCGGTAAAATTGGATGAAATGCTTCAAATATTGTTCGTCTCCCCATTGTTTGTATGGTCGACCCCGGCATGCTTCAGCCTCATTTTCCTGTCTGAAGACGTCACGTTCAACAAGCAGAGCGTGTGGAAACAGTCCAAGTTGCGTCCATGGGCCTGTCCATAGGTTGTTCCTAGCCAGTTCAGTCTAATGTCATATACATACCGTGATTGTTTCCCCAAAACACCCGTGCATAGAAGGTAAAAAACATTCTATGGTAACTGTGGATATAACTTTGGGTTTGCAACCTGTGGATATGTCTTTGGGTTTTCAACCTGTGGATATGTCTTCAGGTGTATAGCCTGTATATACGCCTGTGTCTTTAAAGTCTTCTGTCTCTTTAAATCCTGTGAATTGGCGACCTGTGGATATGTCTTCAGGTTAATAGTCTGTGGATATGCCTCCAGGTTTGTAGCCTGTGGATATGTCTTTGAGTTTGCGACCTGTGGATATGTCTTCAGGTTAACAGTCTATGGATGTGCCTGTGGCTTAACGTCTTCTGTCTTTCTAAATCCTGTGGATGTGTATTTGGGTCTACGACGTGGGTATGACTATCTCCTGTAGATGAGGGTTTACTTTCCAATGAGGCTTACGGGTAGTGAAGCTAATTACTACAACTGGTTGAAAAAAAACATCATATTAAATATGCTGGTATATCTGTTACAGCTCGTGCAGCTAATTAATGACTATATTGGTCCATTCTATTCGTATCACTTCCTGTGATACCAAAGCCGCTCACATTACATTATTGAGTTCAAAGAATAAACGAAACATTCAATACAGTATACTTCATAGAAATCATTTAATTCTCAATTCTCACAGCTGTAGAATATTTGACAGTCGATACGGAAACCTAATCAGAAAATAGAATACCATAACAGAATATTATGTACTCGCAGTTTTGTCTTGCAGCTCTTCATACAGAATGTGCAAACCACTCTGGTAATGTACCAACCAAAATTAACATCAAAGTGAAAACCATTCCGCACGCACAAATACTTCTTAAGTATCTGTATCTTTCCTTCTTGGAGTTATCGTTTTATACTGCTGTACAAATTATTGCTGAGAGAGAGATCTTACAAAACTAACAACTTTAATGTAACCTTGTTTGTATTTGTACAAAGGGGAGATTCTATTGGTGACAATTTATACAGTTGATAACAAGTGAACAGTCTTATCAATAGGAGATTTCACTCATTCAAGTCATCTCCTAAGACAACTATATTGACATCAAGATCAAATATCTCTCACATCACGCTTCCACTTTCAAATCTCGCGAGAGGGCCAAAATTGATTGCCCGAGGCAGCAAGCTCCATCGGAACATCTGAGCTGTGAAAGTTGCCTGTGTTTTTCTACATAGAAATATGTGCCTATTGATCCCTGTGGACTTCGAGCCTTTCTCAATAACCCCACGCAGATCGGGCTTGCCTTCTCGAGTAGATACGTCCGTTAATATGATGTCAGGCGTTTTAGTCCCCACACCGAGCTGGCATATGGAAGACCAAGGAGGCTGGGCGTGATGAAGAGGACGGGGGATACAGCTTACACGGTTATAATACGTGCTTGATCGAAGGTCACCATATTTTGCCGACCTCTTGCACTGGCTGATGGACATCTTTCTGTCGTCTTCAGTTTTACATAATTGGTTCCTGGAAGATGATTCGGATTAGCAATGGTGTGGAGAAGTGTCATATCAATTTCTAAATTATTGGTTTCGGCATGGCTAAATGTAAGCTGTATTATTAACACATTTATATTAATAGTAATGAGACAAAACAACAGCTTATCACTTGCAGCCCTGCACTTAGTTTTAATAATAATGAATGTTCTTATATTGCGCCGTATCAAGTCACCAAGTGATTTCTCAAGGCGCTACAGAAAGCAAGAGTCTGTCACAATCTATACTTCAAAAACTCTTTTAAATAAAAATGTGTTTAGCTGTGATTTAAATGAATCCAAAGACGTAGCCTGTCTCCGTTGAACAGGTAAGGAGTTCCACAACACTGGAGCCAGGTACGAAAATCGTCGTTCCCCATACCACCGTAGTTTTGCTTTTGGGACGGTGAGTTGAAACATATCTGCAGTATCTCTCCTGAAATATTTTTGGCAGCAATTATATTCCTTCATGCACATCTTCAGGCGGTGCCCAACAATTGTGCAACGTTTTGTAAAAATCAAGCCAGTCGTTTAGGAGAAGTTGCGCTTACAAGACCGTCAATTTCATATTCCGATAACTAAGTGATTCATTTAGATCATTTACCCCTAAACTATTTTCGGCAGCGATTATATTCCTTCATGCACATCTTCAGGCGGTGCCCAACAACTGTGCAAAGTTGTGTAAAAATCAAGCCAGTCGTTTAGATGTTGCGCTTACAAGACCGTCAATTTCATATTCCGATAACTAAGTGATTCATTTAGATTATTTACCCCTAAACTATTTTCGGCAGCGATTATATTCCTTCATGCACATCTTCAGGCGGTACCCAACAACTGTGCAGAGTTTTGTAAACATCAAGCCAGTCGTAAAGGAGAAGTTGCGCTTACAAGACCGACAATTTCATATTCCGATAACCAAGTGATTAAGTTGGATTATCTCCCCTAAAATGTTTTCGGCAGCGATCATAATCCTTCATGCACTTCTTCAGGCAATGCCAAACAACTGTGCACAGTTTTGTAAGAATCAAGCCAGTCGTTTAGGAGGAGTTGCGCTTACAAGGTACATGGACAGAAACACAGACGGCCGGGATGATTTCTATATACCCCCCCCCCCCCAAAAAAAAAGAAATTCGTTTGCGGGGAGTATAATAAAAAGATGGCACGCACATGCAGTCATCAAAATATACACACATTTCGATTACCTTCACATAGGTACATAGAATAGGTACACCCATACACTTCCCTTTTCAATTTATATTTAACCAGCTAATCACACCAAACATCTTATTTCTCAGATGAGTCACTTGGACCAAGAACGAAACTAAGCTTTCCCAAAATGTCTAAAATTAGCATCCATTAACACTTAACATCAACACACATTATTTGCACTTGTCATTCTGAGCACTCGTGTTCACTATACGTGGCGTGGGATTGGTATCCGGAAAGAATATAAATATACCTTTCAATAAACCCTCAATTTTCTCTGATAAATGAATGCACTCTACTAAATCCGATAAAAGAAGTCAATTTCTGTGAGCCACATTTATGGCAGGTTATCATGGCAATTACATATATTTCTAGGCAACTACCATTCTGCCGGATAAATGCATTAGTGAGTGGCCAAGGATATCATAATGTGATAGATTTGGCTTCGACGAGTCTTGCCATGTCGTGCAGATGGTCGCTATGTTGTCCTAACGTGATGTTGTCTTGTCACAACAGGCATATTTGTTGGCCATGGATGCCGATCGAATGAAATACGTGTTTTGATTGATGAATAAATATCCAGAGAGTCATGATGCGATGGAATAGCTTGATTAGTGGAGCAACTGTCAACTGACACCGTTTTTTTAAATGAAGTCTGACAAGATTCCAAAAATACTCTTTTGCCTCAACAATGTGTTGCGTTAAACTGCATATATGATGGTCCCTGGGACATGAACCTTATGTAATCATTCTTCTTTGACAGTCTACTACACCGTAGAATGTCGACCAGCAGCAGTAACATTGTAGTCTCTCTGCATAATGTTAAGTTTGCATCTCAAAGGCTTTGCAGATACCTCAACAGTGGAGGTTAATGCTGGAAAGTAAGGTCCTTGAAATTGAGAATGCAGTCATAAAATGATGGCTTCCTTAAGCAGATTTTGGACAAAGATCCCGTTAATAAAACCGCCATAAATGCAAGATGTGATCGATAGGACGGTAGTATGGTCGGATATACACTTCAAGGCAAACTCAATGGGTATGTATAAAAGACAATTTGCCGCTCCAGTAACGGAAATTAAGCTAGATTAGTCAGCTGTCTGCCCTTCAGAACATGCGTCAGTCCACGGCTACTCCCATAATACATCTGGGTCTTATAACAAGGGTTTTCGCCAACGTTTACACAACAACAATCACATTTAGGACAGAGACCACCAAAAGAACACGCTTGAGTTTAAGTCCTACTTGCAATCCTGATACGTTTTGGCTTGTCCTGCACAAAATTGCAAGAATTCTGGAATTTGACGTTTACTGGTAGTATCACAGAAAGTGATTTCGGAGCGAAAGACAGCACTAATCTCTTTTCAGTTGTTAACAAATTAGATATTATGTGAATTTGAAAAATTCGTTTCTTTGCATGACATAACCGTGTGAGCCTCTATAAGGTGCCATATTGGACACGAGTAATTAAGGGCATTGCCTAGGCCAGGAGATCACTGAAAAGGGAGTCATTGCATTTTGTTCCCAGTCAAATTAAAATTAGATCCTCTTGCGTTCTCGCAGACTTATATGTTGCATAAAGGATCGAACACAGTCCGGTTGAGGTCACGTTCTGGTGACCCCTTGTCATGTGACTCTATGAGCCAATCAAATGTTTTCCCTAACAAATCCTGGTACGATCAGCAGTCGATCACGTGAGCAGATAGAAAACACGGGAAACAGATTGGTTGTTCTAAAATTGATGACACCTGGTCAAGGCCGGGTCACCAAAACGTGACCTGAACGGTTGTGCGTTAGATCCACTAACGCGTCATATTAGTAAGCGGGAGCGTTAGATGATCTAATTTTAATTAGATTGATCTTGCTTCTTGAACGATTGGTCCTCTACATTTATTTAATTCATCTGGCAGGATCAGTGGCAATACGGTCTGCAGCCCCTTTTACAATATCGATTTGAACTTGGTTATAACTGTTCAGAATTATGTAAGCCTCGTTAAGGGTTGCCATTGTTACTGGCAATCAAATTAGTGTGAAATTTCAATTCAGAAATCCTCATTTCATACTATTCCAAGTCAATGGATAGATTAGATAAAATACAAATCCTTCAAAGTTTCCGTGGTTAGGCACTGTTTAGAAGCCAGTGAACCAAACACGTGTAGACGTATTTATTTTGAGTGCATCATCTACGCCTCTTTAGCAAGTTCAAACATGTACTCTATAAAGGTAGGTCAAATGACTTATTTATGAAGTGATATTAACGCTGGAGAAAGGTTAGTCAGGAAATTGCTGTTGTTTATCTGGCATGACTGTACGTCTGTTTGTCAACTTCTGTCTCTTTCAAGCCAGGCGGTTCCTGCTAGATTAGAAGAGAATTCCATGTCTCTGTTGAAGACATGACAGATTGTCATTAGGAAAGCTGGTCCTGCCAGATTTGCGTCTAGGGCTGTCATAACACAAACTACTTCCCAATCAACGAATCTCAGTAGAAGTGATGAGATTCTCCTCACAACTTATTCTCTTCTAGTGAGTATAGAAATGTGTCTATCGATTGGAGGCATTTGACTTCTCTGCCATCAGATTGCTTGTCATGGAGGAGACCAAATGTATATTAGGCCTTTCACAACGTCTAGACTGCGTTTGAACAGCAGTAAGCAGGGAGCAATATATTGCTTCAATGCTATGCCTTAAATTCATCATTCCACTTGTCCCTCTTTCAGTCCGCTCGGGACGTTGTAAAAGCAACTGGTTGTGACTGACTATTGACATAAGACCCTTCTTATTTGACAAAACATGTTGCCTTGTACGGAAGCGGTATTCAAGATGTCTCTGTATACAAATAATTACGAATACGAATTTGTTTATTTTTTAAAATACTAACAATAAAGGTTTTCATAATTGTTTATTGATAATACTGATAGCTGATATTGCAATGTTATTGTTTATTTCATTTTAAAATTTGCAAATCATTGATGTTCCATAAACGTTTGGCCATGTTTTTGTTTTAAATTTCGTTAAAAAGATTATGTTTAATTTCTATGTTGAAATGTGTTCAGTTATTTATTAATTTGTTACAATGATAAAGAACTTATTTGTATAGCCTATTATATTCATACATAGGATTTGGATCAGGTAAAAGCTTCTACCCGTTGTACTAATGCATTTGGGATATGATAGTTGGGAAGTTGAAATTACAGTTTCGTTGCAATCATCGTCACATCGCAAAGGAATAATGGTAATGATACAGCTGCTGGTAAAAACAATATTTTATCTTTGTTCGATGTACATATACCCATGTTGTGCTATTCTGTATGATAAAGGGGAAATAAAAAAGTGTGTTTAAGGTTATTTAACCAAGCTCTCAGGTAAAATTTGATGCAAACTTGTATCATGGAGCAACCCTTCAGATTCTCTTCATGCACACGGGAATACAGCGACCAGTTCATCAAGTATCTCCATCATGTAGTTTGTTTCATTTGAACGACTCTCTTGTCCTAGCAATTAACATTCTGCCAGTTAGTCGATGTGTACATGATATATTTTTGAAACGTCACCGAGTCTGTCAACAAAAGCGTAAAAGTGTAACACATGCCAGTGGCGAAATGTGTTTCCAGGAATGTATAACTATAAACAATCAAGTCATCCAACATCTGTGCTCATGACGTTATCCAAATAATCATTAAATAATTTAAATTTTAGATAGTTGTGCATATATTTTCTCCAAATACAAAGTAGCAAAGGAAAGGATATGAATTATCGCCAACCGTAACATTTCAAAACCCATATCTCTATTCACAAATAATTTAATTGGCACTTAAATTTGAACCTTATTTCATTGTCAACCTTCAAACTATATACTTGAATAAAGCCTTCCTTTGTATGCAGTTTGATGAACTATCAGTGCAGTAAATGCAACATGTGTCATATAGTTTGAGAGCTGACAGTCGAGTTGATGCTTTTCATTTACCATGTAGCCAGCAACAAGACAAGCATATGTTATCTCAAATTATAACATGGCGCTGAAGTTATAAAATGGCGCTGAAGTGAACAAATTAGTATCTGCCGTTTTACTGCACAGAGATATTTTAGTTTCGTCAGACTATACAGGAAATATGAAATGTTGAAGCGTGGAAATCACTCCAAGGTAAGAAAACAGACTGCGAGGCACCTTTTAAAGTCACGACGCGCGGAAGATATATGTGTTGCAGAAAGGAAATTAGATGTCATTCGGAATGTTAACGTCTGTACATACGCATCGTTTCGAGGCTATTAAGGAATAATGAGAATCTGCAAACAGCTATTTGTCTACCGTGAAGATTGGTGTTTGGCGCGGAGTTGGAACCGTGAATCTCAAACTAGGTACCGCATCCATTGGCTTTTGTCAGAGCAAACTGAACTTAACCTTACTCTCATATGTCTCTGTACTTGCATATGTCAAGGACAGGACATTATTCATAGAGGAGTACTCCCCCGTCCTTTATACAGTCACAGTCTCTTGATACGATCCTAACTTTCTCTGTACTTCAACAAATCACATTGCGCCATCAGCACTTTCCATTGTTTGAAGCACAGCATCTTAACTAACTTCCAAAAGATAGATACAGCCAAAAATGAGTCGACGCTTTTCTAAAACTATCATGCCAAACACTGTTTATATTACTGATCATCAGTAGCTATAGATATCTGCTTTCACGTCATCCAGAAACAACGCTTTCTTAAATGCATATTTCTTGCAACTCGGTCTTTGTCCTCACCATCTCTAATAATGTCGTTTCTTTGGGACGTCAATATTATGATGTTGAAGTCAATAATTGTAGATACATTCAGGTTGAATGGAACGTCTTGTACCCGTGTAGTTATAATACAAGGACCGTGCGATTCTCCTTGTGGCAGATTTGCGTTTTTCAAAGCTTGTAAGCAATTGTGGATGAATGGATGTGTCTCATTTTGTAATAAACATATACATTTATACACTCAATTAATTTTACATTTATTGTTTCATATGTCTTACTGGGTTGTACCTTAATACATACATGAGCTACTGTAGTGGAAACGAGACATTCTATGCGAGACATTCTCCTGAATAGGATTACTTCAAATCAGTATAAGCTGTGGGATTAGGCACCCTTTATCTCTTTCAAGTGGGGCTTTGTGACAGTTGATGATGATTGCTTGTCTATAACTTCTGATCTTGAAGCCATGGGTGTGTGGAGTCATCAGTCTCGCTGCGTCCCAAAGGATCCATGCTGGAGATGTGCTCTGATCTACCGGATTTCAGGTTTTATTATATCACCGACTCTCTTTGATAAAATCTCTCTAAGTTTTGAACATGTCTTCAAAAGTTGTGTCCTTGTTTTTGCTACATAGCTCTTCCCTTGTGCATTGTGATACTTATCTGCCTTCAGGAGTTATATTTCGGGCATAGTAATACGTTAGCTTGTCCAGGCATCCTTGTAGAATTCAATTCGAGACAGTGGCGTTCTTTGTTGGGAGCTCAAGCCCCCGCCCTCATCCCACACTCTACTGGGTTGGGAGACAAAACCTTTTTCTGTTCTTTGTTTGCCTTACCTCTATGACGTCCCTATGCAACTCCCCCCCCCCCCCCACCTCCCCTCCCCCTCTGAAATTGCTTCTGTCACCCTTGATTGTGTATATTGCGGGGAGTAGTCAAAAATTTTTACTCTGTCTTTTGGGGCACTGTGATATTTTACTTCATTTGTTGGAAAGTTGATGCTTTACATTGTGGATAATAAATGCTTGAACTCTACGACTAATTTTGGATGTGCGACATTGTTGACATACAAGCCTGTGGTTCTTGCTTGCCTTAATCTAAACGTTGTGATGATATACATGTTTGTGATGATATGTTTGTGATGATATGTTTGTGATGATATGTTTGTGATGATATGTTTGTGATGATATGTTTGTGATGATATACATGTTTGTGATGATATGTTTGTGATGATATGTTTGTGATGATATGTTTGTGATGATATACATGTTTGTGAACACATCTCTGAACAATTGAAACAGGGGACGGGCACGTTTTGATTTTTTTGTTATTTAAACAAACACGTGTCATAGTTCCCTAGAATTGTACAAACACGTGTCATAGTTCCCTAGAATTGTACTAAACTTATAATTTAATTATTCCTGTCACACAGTGCAATCACTCTATTGCTTTTTGCTTCAATCCTCTGATTCAAAGCACGAGAACATGCGAACGCCGACAGGCCTACACCACTTTAACGTTACGCACTTTGTTTCGAATTAATTAATGGCTTAATTGAGAGAGAGGCTGCAGGATAATCCTTGCTTCAAGCCAGGGAGTTTAAGTGACTCTCCCCACTCGAAGCGGGTTCCCGCCGCACCAATTTCCGAGTTCCTGGGAATAATTCCGTTGCATGTGACGATGGCACCGTATGGACGAACACCTTGGGCTAATTTGCAAAATTCATGGTGTGAAAATTCTCGAATAATAGCAATTATTCGATGCACTCTTGTGGCGAAACCCCAGCGACATTAATAATGTACACAGTTGTGGGGAAAATAGCATATTACTCAATATCACTGCCAATTCCTAAGGCCTGTACAAAGGATTTAAATAAGAGATCTGGAAAAGGGCAATGAGTATATAGCCGGCGTAGGTTCTTTGGTCTTGGAAATGTTCTTTTTTAAATTCGACTTATCTGAGGCCACTGACGCAAATCTATTTCAGTGCAACATCAAGTCTTGTGTCGTCTTTATACGTGCGAAGATGAAATATTCTTACACGTGTTCATTTACAATAATGTATTATTTAATATTAAACCTTTGTAGACGTGTTACATTATGCGTTTAATTCCTAAAGAGCATGGAAAATAATGTTCCCCTCCTGCAGATACTCATTACTATTTGTTAATACAACGCAACTATTATACTATAAAATACAAACAGGTGGTGTTAATTGGAATTACGGAAAAAATAATTATAGCTGACTAACTCAACTTTTGTTTGCAGACTGTTGCGGTTGTGACCAAGTTACTTAATCGACTATTGTTTTTAGTCTAACGGAAATGGCTTTTTCAAACTATTGACCATCAATAAAGTTGAATTCCAATACTTTTTGAGATATAACAAAAACAGATAGCAAAGAAGGGAGGAGGGCTAACACTTTCCCTTAACATATGCTTAAAATACTGTATACTATTGTATCGGATAGGTTTTTAACTTTGTCCATATTTCCAGAAACATTTGTATGTCTTATAATTGCTAAGCAAGCTAGCCGCAGCTATGTTTTTGCTAACCTGCACATAATAAACAAGAAAAGGTAGATTGAGATGAATAATGTCATTTATTATTAAAATGACGCAATTGCATAAACACATGAGGGGATCAGCCTAACAAGCTTTGTCACAAAAGTACATGGATATGCATTAAAAGTATGACTGATCCCCATAAATAGACTACAAAGTCTACTTAAAACATAAGCATAAAACTTATGAGAAATCAAGCAAAAAGATGGCACATAAACATAAAGGCCACAAGATGTGATCTGCAGCGGAGGTGGACACCATCGGTCCCCAAGTAGCTCAAGTCCACCCAGAAGCCTCGGTGTTTCCAGAAGACCGCGCCAGACAGTTGGAATCTTGTTCGCCAGCAGATGATTGGCCTGCACAATTTTGTCATTAAACCCACGACAAGACGCTCGGGGAAATCGGCGAAGCAGCTGACCGATGATCACTGTTTTGACCCCGATGCCTTCGTGAATATACTCTGCCACGGACACAATGTCTCGTACTAGGCGCACAATCCGTGAACTCTGTGATGTCGTTCTCTCCAATCTGAATGAAGACCACATCCGGGGGCGAATCGAAATGCAAATGTTCGTTCCTGGGTCCAAACTCAATCAAACGACGTAAACGGAGTCCTCCTTTGCCCCGGAAACTCACACTGCTACGACGATCCAAGTTCAAGTTCACAATCCCGCTTCGTGAGCAAAATTCGTCCAATCTCCGTATGTATGAATGTCCGACAACGCACACTTGAAGACTACCGGAAGCAATGGAAATGTCAACCCGCAGGCTGCTGTACCCCAACCGGGTTGAACCGGTTCCACAAACCCGTTAGCAGGCGAGATGAGCAAACAAAGAAACAATCACTTACAGCTCGCCACAGCACAAATTCCAATCACGTATCACAGCAGAAAGTGCACAGTAATCAGTGTGCTAAAGCAATCTTTCCGATAGAGTCCAAAGAGTGATAAACGGGACGCCAAAACTTTCCAAAAGTTACTCTAGTTTGTGATACGTGTTGATCACACAGCGTCCAAAGGTCAACTGTCCAGCTAGGTTCCTACGTGACCCAACCGGCCGCTTTGATTGGCTGACTGCTATTCATGTACAGAGAGTAGGGAGAATTTAACAATAACAACCGCTATGCATACATTGGCATTAAATACATAAATACAATTATTGTAATAATTGTTGTTTGATGTAAAATAATAGGAGAGAAATATATTCCCAAAATACTGAAATTATAATGCCAAGAGTATGTGGGGCAAGCAGAAAATGGCTGAATGAAAACTTGAGCACTGAGCTTTTCGGCAATTTTACAGTAGACCGAGTGCACATATTTTAGCAAGCGGGGGGCTGATTCCACATATAAGCTGGGTGGATTTTATAGCACTGATATGTTATAACCTGTTCTTAAGGTTAGGCTACATCCAGAACTAAAATTTCGTTATAAAACGTTGGATTTCTATGAAACATCTCACAAGCCTTTATAAACCACGATATGCAAATTACCTCATTAACATAATTTATTCAAGAGTACCAAATATCGGTCCCAGAACAAACAACCACATTGAAAGTTTCATACAAAATTAAACAGGTCTCTTTCGAGCGCCAGTCCGAACATTTTTGAATTTATCACCAAAATATAGAAATAGAGGAAAAGGAAATCTAGACTTGACGTTGACAGCAGCACCAGTGAGAAGGAAAGAGAACTTGACTCTCGTTTGGATAGGTTAATATCACCAGTGAGAAGGAAAGAGAACTTGACTCTCGTTTGGATAGGTTAATATCTAAGTAAGACGTTTTGTCATTGGGAACTTATTCTACTGCAAATTTGCCACACACATGTACAAGAGCAAATTGCTTAAGCGAAGTGCCACGAATGAAATTTTGCTCAGCAGATTTCTCCTGTGTGTGGAGGGCATTACACCGACCTATCCTTCACAAACGTATCGTCTAAGCTCTTCTCGTTCTCTATGCAAACTAACGTATCTGGAAGATGGGTCTAATATTCGTGTCGACAAACAATGATAGATAAATATGTAGTTTAACATTAGTTTCAGCTAGCACACTAAACAACAACATTTTAGTCTTCTAAATAGACTATTGAGCGACAATTGTCCCAAACCATCGCTGAAGGTGTACGGGTGCCAACGCCCTTAAAAAACCAATTCGAAATAAGGTAGATTTGAGAAAATGTACATCAGATAAAGTCACCTTCGATATATTTGTCTACGAAACTATGAACTTATTTGCAAGAAAATCACGTTTACGAGACAAATAATGGTGTAATACTTTCAGTTTGCTTTGCGACAACAACGGAAGTGTCGTTCACAGTGATGCAAGGGGTCATTCACACGCGGGTTTTCTAGTTTAACATGGAGTTCGAACGAAAAGCCACTTAGCGAGATATCTCCCCCCTGCATGCACCTAGGTGAAAAATAAAGTAATATTTTAGTATTAAATATATTTTGATTGTAAAGTGAAATTGCCTAGCGGCGGTAATTATTGGTGTTTATCTCCCTTGTAATTATGTGAATTATCTCCCTTGCTTCACTTCGCTAACATGACATTGTGCTAGGGCACGCTTGCCCCGCGAGAAAGTTTCAAAATGTCAAAAGATGGCAGGCCCAAACGAAAAGTTGCGGGAAATAAGATGCCGGGGATTTTAGATGCCCTTAGGAGTTCTTCCGAAGATCGTTTGCCGGAGTGCAAGGTTGAAGTTGATACAAAATGTGCTCAAAATTCTCCACCGGCGAGCCCGGGCCTCAGCTTCAAGGTCAAAGCCAACCGTGGTGCGAAACCTAGTTTCTTCGAGATGCGTTCCAAAGAATTAGAAAATGAATGTGTGGAACTTTCTCAGCAATTGCAGATTTTAAAGTTAGAACAACGAAAAAAGACATTACTGGCTGATATTAGGCAGTCGGAACGTTCCAGCGAACTTTTTAATACCACGGCGACGGGTCACGGTGCGTTCGGATCGGACACCGGCACAGCCAACATGGAGACTGGGAGATCTGCAAGCCCAGGAAAACAAGTGTCTCTCGCGACGGCAATGCCAGGTCAGTCACATCAAGGTAAAAACCTCATAGAATTGAATTATCTGGATTACTTGTGGCCGGATTCACTGGATGTACAGAGACAATCAGTTCAATTAGGGGAGGGCATCTCGCTCGACTTGGGTAGAAAGAAACCATCTTTAGCTAAGATAACGATAGAGATGTTCATGTATGCTAACATGGGTATGCTCCGTGAGGCTATGAAGAAAGAACTTTCGATCAATGATAT
>JAUELE010235662.1:0-11737 GCA_031471655.1 Diodora aspera
CTTGAGGTATTGTAGTTTATATTTGTTATCATGGATTTGTTTAGTGGCGGGGGATCTTGTGCTCTCAGAGCTCTCTTCTGTTAAAAAGATCTTGCATTTTGCGCTTCAGTTTTGTGTTCTTAGAACACGCTGGGCCTTCTGGTAAGGTCCTCTCAATCGATTCATATCTTCTTTCACTACTATATCTCCTTTGGCAGGTGACTATCTTAAAATCCTTGCTCTGCCTGCGGTTGTGAATGAATTATTTCCGTTGTTAAATGACGATTCAGCTTTAACATTCTAGAAAGGATCCACGAACACGTTCTCAACAGGCTATTTGTTCTCCCAGTTGGTCATCCAGACGAATTACGTCTGGTTTCCATGGTATGTCAGCGTCAGTCGGAAAGAGTGGGACTCCATTAACCTCATGCGTGTCGTAAAATGTGTACCTCTTGCTTGCACGTTTCTCTCCATTAATTATTTGGACTGGAAACTGTCCATTTAATGTGAAATATCCCAGCCGAACACGTCTCATACTAGTAGAGATCCGATTACAGGATGATTGTCGGCAAGGACATCTCAAACATAATTCAATAAATATATATCTCTAAATATTAAAACCAATAATATGAAAATATAATTGAAATAATACTGGGAACCTTAAAGTACCCCCAGCCCACAGTCGTCAGCTAGGTTGGGGCTTCGAGAGATTTTGCTGTGAGTTCATGACATATGACTCCAGATGTTCTGGTTTCACTCCTATTTTGCCTCATCGTTTCCAGTTCGGTTGTTTGACCAACCGGTGAACCTTCCACAGCGAAAACTTACATCCAATCGGCGAAGTAAATAGATTATATTATGTGTTTAAATTTGTCAAGATATGTGTTCAAAGATTCAAGAGTTAGTTAATAATAATGAGTACTTATTATGCGCACATATCCATGTACTGGTACATGCTCAAGACGCTACATTTACACAAACGTTAAAAGTGGTGATATCAAAGAGTCACAGATAGTAGTGTTTGCGAAAGAGAAATGTCTTAAGCATTGACTTGAATGAATCGAAGGAGTCCAAGCATCTCAACTCAACAGGCAAAGAATTCCAAAGCACAGGGAGTGCGTGCGATAGGGCTCTGTAACCAAACGATTTTAGGCGGTATCGCTGTAGTCCCTTGCTCATTCCTCTCGTGCAGTTAATGCGACATTCCATTGGTTGTCCGTATTTAGTAGGTTTGGACTAGGGCATCTGAGGGAGCCGTTGATTGAATCATGAATTCGAGGATGCCTGTCGATTTCCTGTTGAATTGTCTTCTACGTTGAGCACTTTGGACGTTGCATTGTACTATGTTTGAAGTTTTACGGTGCATAAGCAAACCAATGTGTGTCTCCTTGAGTGTGGGTGTGGGTGTGTACTGACATACAAAAGAAAGTGTTGGTAATTAAAAGACGGTAACAACAAAAGTGACAAAAAAACAATAAATGTATATGAAAACTGATGTTAGAATTGATTCAAGCCAATTGACAGCTCTGTATCTGCAGTACCTAACTGCGTTTCGTACAAAGTGCCCAGGTGTATGAAACATTTTGGTTTAACAAAACTTTAAAAAGGCGTTCGTTTAATTAAATGCACTTGTTAGCCAACGACATTGTAATAAGCACGCTCAATATCTGATGTAGCCAACCAATATTCATTCAAACTGATTGGGAATGCCGGGGCTATGCAACCGCCACCTCAGAGGTCGATTTTCGGGGCACATCGTCAGATCGGACATTAAGTTTATCCTTTTTAAAAGCATGTGATATAAATCATATAATGGAGAATATGTTTCACGCGTACTGTGTATACATGGAAAATAGTTTTTCGTAATTGTCTACTTACAACCAGCCAATGACCACGGGAACCGCAGTGGCCGCGAAGGTAATCTGCAGCCACTTCCAGTGAGGGAGAGCCCATGCGATACCCGAGAACATCACCATACCGAGACCCCAAGAAGGTAAGGACGCACAGAACGACCGCCAGTCTTTGCTTACAAACTCCGACATGAACAGGTAGTTGACAGCAAGCATACCACCGACACACATTCCCAATAAAAATCTGGAGAATAAATATTTGAAATGATTTTGTGAGCCAGTGTGGATGGATGTTGTTTCTGAAAAGGCTTGTGGACAGAGAGTACCTTCCAACTTTGACCAAACTGTACTAATGACATGCCACAGGCGTACCCTCGTTAGAACAAGAAGCGTGCTCCGGAGGCCGAGCGCATGACATGCCTTTAAGTCTGTCTCACAGACCCTGTAGTTAAATGTAATGAAATGCAGCCGAAGAGACACACGGTACATGTAGGTATAATCACTGATTTTTTAAAAATGCATATTTTTTCACCACAATTTGCACAACGATGCCTCAAAGTATCAAAAAGTTACTGTCATAAAAGTTTTGGAGATTCAATTTGCCGTTGAAGAAAAAATGAGGTTTTAAATTGGGTAAAAATTTGGACCCTGATTTTTTCAAGGAAATTTTAGGTTCAACTATTTTAAAAATGCGTGTATTTAACGACACATAAAAAACACATTTCTTGTTTCAGATTGAACTAGTGGCACTCCCTGGGCACATTCCGTCCATAATTTCAATCTACCGACCAATTAATAAAATTATGTCAGCCAATTAAATTCTTGATAAGCTCATTTATGTGCAGTAAATTTAAAGTACTTGTGATCACAACACCAATGGAAGAACACAACCCTGAGAAACACAACATAGATACCTTTATATACTCGTTACATATTTTGCAGAACTTAACATCACTGAAATTTATGTATTTCACATAATTTACATCACGTACATGTACATTATCGTGAATACGTTTCATTACTTTTTAAGTTACATTTTCATATTTTACATAATTAACATGGACATATGTTGCATAGTTAACATCAGTTTCATTTGCATATTTTACACAATTAACATCACCCACATTTACTTTTTTAACAAAATTCTTCTGCTGTCAGCACGGTTCCTATGACATCTCACTGCAAAGTAAAGAAAGAAATATTTTACTTGGTGTTTCATAATTCATTAAATGTATGGTTTGTATGTTTACTTTAACAGTGAGTGAATTGATGTTTAACGTCGCTGTGGGCAGTATTTCAGTCATAGGACGACGATTACCTTGTTTGTATATCAAGTACAAAACATTGAGAAAAGAGTATGTGCAATACTGAGTCAGAGAGATAAGTTTGCATGATATCGTGGGGCAATGAAATGAACAGAAACTTGTTCCCATTCATTTCTCTCATTGTTAGTTTTGACTTTATCAGACTATCAGTGATGGTAGATTGCATAATAGTCTGCACATAATAGTCAACATAGAAAATAATGCGAGGTGACTTCATCCTGTGCAAAGCAGGAAGGTCAGCTTGCCTAGTTAAGCAACACTTGCTTGACAATTGCCTCAGTTCACCAACTGAAATTGGGTATCTGGTTGGAAAGTGATGGTTATGTGAAAGCAAGCTTCTGGCGCCTTAAAATCTCCCTATGGAGTTTACAAAGGTGGTGGATTGTACATTGTTACAATGACTAGAGTAATAATGTGGCGCACTTTAAACATGCACTTTGTGCATGGATTTAGCGACACATAAGACTCCTCATTAATTATCAATTTCCCTAAAGAATAACTACCTAGCACCCACCCCCCGAAAAAACAGAATTTGTAATATAATTAGGGAAGTTCATTATCATTGTTTATGCGCACACAGACTGACGCAAGTAAAAGCGAACTCCACACACAGTGTTATAATTGAAACGGTGTCATTGTGCATCGATGTCGCTGTAAAGAGCTTCTAAATATACGAGTTCCACACGCCCGCAGCGATTGCGCACAAATGTGCCGATGTTTTATGTACCTGATCGGTCAATAACGTAACAAACATTAGCCACTCTCTGCTAATTTGATAAACTTACCAAGTGTAAAAATAAAAGTTGCTTGTCTGTTGAGATGAAAGACAAAACAACAAAATCAGCTGGTTTTACTGTTTTTATTTATTTGAAATTTATGCATAATCTGTTTAGATCAGACCTAAATTACTTGTTTTATTACTTGTTCTACTTTCTTAGGCAATTTTTTGGCCGAGGAAAATTTTCTTATAAGTTATACGCAAGTGCTGCTCAGTGAATTGTCACTGAATCGTGTGTCAAATGTACCTACTCGATACTCATCTGTGTTGTGGTACACTCCCTCTTATGTTAGAACTGTAGGAGCAGGACTTGAGTGTTCCCACAGCTCTCAAGTAGGGGATTATATTGACAGATGTGTTGATTCAGTATTGATAACACATCTATTATTGATCGTGTGTTGACTATCAGGCAGGTGATTGATGGCTACGTGATGAATCAATCACCAAAATATCCTTTGTTGGAGAACAGATCAGTCGTTTAGGTACACTTGATTTGAAAAATAGTGAAACAAATCAGTTTTGGATATTGTAAGAGAGATCCAGTAGTGAGCAGTGTTTGCACTGTTTTTTGTTTTACAATTCTTGCAAAAATGAGTGAAATGGAGTCCGTTTTCTGTGCCCCTTGTTGTTCACCTTTAAAAAAAAGTATCTTTCAGGGAGAAATAATAAATTCTTGTGAATAAAAATGACAAGAGTCTGGTAAAGTATGCTGCACCAAGTTTCACCAAAAATTATCAACTGAATTTGGTGACATATATTGCATTGAAGATATTTCTTGCAGGATTATATTTTTGTGTGAACATGTGTGATTCTGTGTAAACACGAACGCTTGAATATGTCAGCTTCGCTGTCGATCGGCCGGCCTTCAGGGTTGAATCAGGCTTGGGTCAGCCGATTCAACCTGTGTATTGGTGGCTCGATGAATGAAATATTGCTGAGTGATTAATTTTTATGGTTGAAGGATTGCCTGTAATTACATGATCTAGCCATTATCTTTCAATCATATTTCTCCAAGTTTCTAGAATTTGATGAAAAATATTTTGCATGTTTTCTGTTTAGTGATTTTTTGGGAGGGTTTTATTTATGCATTGCTCTGAGTTGTGGGTGAGAACTAACCCGTGGAACGTAGCCATTAACCTTTAGCTTTATTTTTTGTCTTTCCTACAATTGAGTTGATGACATGGGATATTTTTCATATTTTTTCTGTAACTCTTTTGTTGAAGTGTTTTCTCCAAAGGAGTGTCCTGTTGCATCAGTTTCCATTATTGGTGATCTGTGGAGTTTCCTGGGAGTGACATGGTATTACTTAAGAAGAAAAGGACAATAGGGTCCCAGTAGCCAAATGCTTGTCATACAAGGGCGTCTGACATGTGATCTTTTGCTTTCACTTTTCTTTCAATCCACTTCTTTCATGAAGGAGTCTTTACACTTGGCATAGGCGGATCCAGGATTTTGAAAAAGAGGTGGTGCATGAAAAAGAGGAGGGGTGCAGACTGCAAAAGTTCCCCAGCTGATGCAGTTTTACATAAAACTTGGCTGAGAAAGTGGGGTGCGCACCCCCTGCTTCTCTATTGGATTGGCCTATGCTTGGTACATCCTACACACCAAGTTGCATTGTGGCTGAAATATTGCCCTTACAACATTAAACATCATTTTCTCTCTATATATTTGTGCTAAAAGATTGCCATGAAATGTAAAACATTATTCAGATCTCCAGATGAGCTGCGGATTTGCGTAAAGTACTTAATAAAAACGCAAGCAAAATGAAATGAAGAGTACAAAAACCCAGTCAAATTTACCAAAACCCAATATGTTTGAAAACCCATGTTGTGTAATGTACTCAATACATCCACCACACAATGCGTACAAACCCAAAGCAAATCTGTCTAGAAGTAATACTAACATTTCCAAAAATAGCTTTCGAGTGAACTGCAGCGTAAGCGTCGCCCCTGTTCTGCATTCTTGATGTGCATTTCGGTTTTTGTGCAGACACATGAGAACAGCAGTCTATTTGATTTTTAAAAATATAGCTCCATCAGTCTTAAGGAAGTCTATTATAATTGCCTCTTTTGCTCTACGTTGGTTTTAGCAAAGCAGGCGAACATTTCCAATAAGAATAACGTGAAGTACCCAATATAGTGGAATCAGTGGGAGTACCGTAAATACCTAATGAACCAAATCCAGTGGATTAAATTGCTGATTACCCACTTAAAAATTCAAATAGGCAACAACTCTGAATGTGTTGAGTAAAAAACACAATAGCTCAAAATTATCTGGAGCTCTGATTATTTAAACTGTATCGCACTTGTAGCATTTCAGTGATGACAAGATACCATCTCGTGTTTGTAACATGTCAGAAGTGTGGCGTGTTGATTTGGTTCTTAATTAGTTCTGGAGGCAGGTATCTTACTTTCCCCGTCAGGTCCAGGTGTAGTCCTGCTACCTGAATATTTCATGCCAGCCTCAGTTCAGAGATTGCAGCGTCATATTCTGCCTTGTGTTTATTGGAAACGGAAGCCCCTCATCTTGTGCAAGAGACGATTTAGAGTTGGAATCTTTGTTCAATCTTTGTATTGACTACTGATGTTGTCAAGGATTATGAAACTCTTGTATTTATTTGAAACCAGGACAAGAAAATATTCTGAGTTTCAATTTTGGAACTAACTGTTGCTGTGGTGAAGAATTGTGGGACTTCGTGTGTTTCTGAGAAACTGAAGTGTCTTTTGTTGTGGATGAAGATTTGTTTCAATTTTGGATTGAGGTTGATATTGGCAGCTGATGCTATCAAGGATTGTTGAACTCTTGTGTTGTTATAGAGCGACCCTCTTTCTGTTGTGCAAAGAACTTGAGTCCAGTTTTTGACTTTGCTTACATTTTGATGTTGCCCGCAGCCATCTTTGAGGATTCCTAGGGATCTTCAGAATAATTCCTGGTATTATGCCCAGAGGAACGTGGTTTTATATGGTGGTGAGAAGTTTGCGAAGTTTTAGCTGTTAGTCTGCATAATCGTGTGCTAATTGGATCTTCATTCAAGACTGATTTATGTTGTTGTTTCTGTGTTCTGTGGTGCAGCCAGTTTGGACTCGGAGATGTTTCTGTAACTGTTCAGGTTGATTGACAAATGATGAAGAGAAATACTAAAATGTGAAGAAGTTCAAAAGGATTTCAATCTTTACACATTTTTATCTTTATTTGGAAACTTTTAAAGATGAAAACTTTCAACTTACCAAAATAGAAATCTGATGGCACCCTTCATCTAAAGCAAGTTTCTTGATGAAAGTCAGAGGAGTGAAAGCTAATGGTTTGGAAATGCTTGATGTGTCGTATTTCTCAATATGTTTTGCCGAAGAGCAAGTTCTAAACTAGGAACATGACCTTGTCCTTCAAGGAGTGTTTTCTTCCTTCATTTATGGAGAGCTCCTGTCTTGATCAATAGCGTTGTTTACATCAGAGGCCAATTACATAGATTCTTTCCAAGTGGTCCTTGTGCACAGCTAATATGCAGTCATGATATTTTGTCTTGTAACCTGACAATGACAACACTCAAAAATTAGATTTTGCTGCTGATGTTTCACAGTTTTGCCATAAGAACAAGGAATATTATGTGAATATTATCAAATTTAAAAAGATATAATTATTACTTGAGTCCACTGACAAAACAGCTTAAAGCTGGTTTTTTGATTTCTTACTGAATCCCAAATTTTAGGGTTGAAAACTTAAATTTTTCTGTGATCATTTTCCTTGATTTTTGAGTAAATTTTACCTTAAATCCTGGCATTGAAATCAATCTTAATTACATTTTATCAATTCCCCCCAAACTGCTATTAATTAAGAATTCCACGGTGTTCACTGCACTGACAGTCGAATATTAGTTCCTAAAGACTCGTGGACATTCCACTGAACAGAAAGGTATAACAATACCTGTCTTACCTGTTTGATAACGACCAGGAAATTTGTAGGTAACCTGAAGGTAATGAATCAACATCGTTAATGTCTTATTCTCAAAGCTGGTGTTAATTGAAGTGTTTGGAGGTCACACCATATGGCTTTATTGATTTGCTCGGTAATGATTCGTTTCATTAATGATCTGACTGAAATCACTGATGTATACAGTTTTATTGTCAACTCCCTTTGAAGTGACCCTCGAATGCTCACCTCAAGTTCATCCTGTGTGTAATGATTTGACTGATAGAGTTTGACTCCTTAGGAGTTTCAAGCGAGATTTCAAAGTGTTCATCAGTTTGAAGTGATTTAATGACTTGACTGCTGCTGGCAATTTGTTTGTCCATTGAAAATAACCTGCATTGAGACATATCTCAGGTTTTTCTATAGAAGAACTAATGTAACGACTGTTGTTGATAATGTTTTCTCAACTCCCTGGGGAGTAACCCGTTGGAAACCATATTGATTTAAATAGTTAAGATTTGAGTGCCAGCCTCATTGCAAGTAACCCCCAGGAAGACATCTTGAATGAACTCATTTAGATTTGACTGTCGGCTCTCTGGGAAGAAACCCACAAGAAGACATCTTGAATGAACTCTTTTAGGTTTGACTGCCAGTTCAATTGGAGGTAATTCATGGAAAGATGTCTTGAATGAGCTCATTTAGATTTGACTGTTGGCTCCCTGGAAAGTAACCCACAGGAAGACATCTTGAATGCACTCGTTTGTATTTGACTGATTATCAACTCCCTGGGAAGTAACCCACAGGAATACGTGACAGAGTTTGATTTACTTGTGAACTAATTTCTGCAAGGGTAGTAGTGGATTACTGGTGTCAGCAGCCGGATTATCAGGTTGTGTGTCTTTGATGTCCTGTTGGAGACTAAAGTAATTTCATTCCTATTGATCATGTGCCATGACGCAAGAAAGACGCAGAAGTGACACTATTATTAAATGAAGACCAACAAGGGATGACTATACCTGGCGGTCAGTCTGGAGTCTGCTGACGGAGAGTGTTTATTTGAGCTGAAATTAGTGTGTAACATGGAGGCTCTGTTTTCTATTGGTCTCCATCAAGAAGAAGGGCTGTACATCAGCTGGGTTCCAGAGGGTCTGCTTTTGGAGAACTCTCAACAGAAGGTAAACATTCTCCAAGAATATGCTCTTCAGAGAATGGGAATTGTACAAATTTTTGTCAGAGTGCATGGATAAGGGGATAATGCCTTGTAAGTAGGGAGGGGTAGGTTCCTGGCAAATTTTCTTGGTCTTTGAGTTCTAAGGGCCCGGGTAGCTCAGTTGGTAGAGCGTCATGCCTCACAAACGCAAGGTCGGGGGTTCGAATCCCGGCTGGGTCACTTTCATTTGTCTCAAATATTTGGTGCCCTTTGTACCAACCATAGCATTGTGGTTGAAATATTACACTCTGCTACGTTAAATCACATTCACTCACTCACTTTACTTTGGTCTCGTGCATATCGAAGTAGACGCTTAATTCCGTTTCATGCATACTGGCCCTACCTAGGTCTATTACTGCTAGGAAATTAATTCATAGAGGAGCAATATTTCTGCTGCTCTCTTGTTATAGTTATTGATGAGGTGCGCGTTGGTACAGTGGTAAGCTTGTTGGCCCAACAATCTGCCATCCTTGGCGGTTGTGGTTCGAGTCCCATCCGGTCACCTCTCTTTCGACCCGGAGAGACAGGAGCCTCGACAGCGAGGTATCTAGCATAACGTCCGGTAATCTAGCAAGATCTTGTTGCAGATTTGACCTTGAGTCGTAGTTGAGACAACGTTGCCAACCAGGAAGTCGCATTTTCGGGCCAATTTTTCAACTTGTTAATCTTCATAAGTCCATAAGCTGATTAGAACTGGACAACATATTCCCCCAATCACAGGAATGACATTTGATTTTCAGTTGGCTGGCCAGGACAGATCCTGCGGACGTTGCTCGTGTCGAGAAGTTGACATTCATCTCCACAGAGCTACAGCGGGACACGGTGCCCAGTCCAAAGTATGGTGCCAAGAGTCAGCTGGGGAACTGGATGGCGCCGGAGGATATGGACAATGAACTTAACATGCGGTTCCCAGACTGTATGAAAGGTAGGACTCGAGCTTTAGTCATTTGGTAGTCCTTGTGGGGCTTGGGGAGTGATGTAGGCTCAGACAAACTGTGGCCTCATCAACCAAATGCTTGTTGCAGAAGACAACGAAAATGGGGGTCAGTGATGTGGCTGAAAGATTGCCAAAAACCATGTAAAACCCAAACTCACTAACTTGTGGATTCCAGTGCTGACCAAACTGAACAGGTTTTTAATGTTTACTTTTGTTTATAATGTAGTTATATGGCTAAACTATTACTGAAATCCACGTTAAAGTAACAGCCCGTTAACTGTTGGAATTGAAAATCATATTTGATCTATCGAGTTACATTCATTCAATGTTAAATTGGTTATGTTTTCAGGACGTACAATGTACGTGATTCCGTTCAGCATGGGACCAGTTGGCTCTCCAATGTCCAAGATCGGTATACAGCTGACCGACTCAGCCTACGTTGTGGCCAGTATGAGGATTATGACCCGAGTGGGCAAGAGCATCCTTGACACCCTGAAGGACGGCGATTTTGTCAAGTGCCTTCATTCAGTGGGGAGACCATTGCCCTTGACAAGTGAGTCTTCTTTCCCCTCCCGATAGACAACATACCCCGTGGGGCTCCAGGTGGCACCTATAAATAATAGTTGTCGTTCTGTGGCTGTGATATTGCCAATGCTATGAAGAATTTTAGACAGGTGCCTCTTGCACATCACAGTGCACTATGGCTGAAATATTGCCCTCTGCAATGTAAAAATCCATTTCACTCCTCTCTGCTTAAACATTGTTGTCAAACTCAGATTCACCATAATTCAGATATACTGATAGCATCAGCTTATAAATATCAGTTCACGCTTTTAACTTGGCAAATAAATGTATGATTTGTCCTCACAGAGCCTCTACACAACAACTGGCCATGCGACCCAAAGATGACCTTGGTTGCTCACTTACCAGGAAAAAACGAGATTGCCTCGTACGGAAGCGGATACGGCGGTAACTCGTTGCTCGGGAAGAAGTGTTTTGCTCTGCGTCTGGGTTCAATCCTAGCCCAGAGAGAAGGATGGTTGGCGGAGCACATGCTGGTGAGAAATTGTTGAATATGTGTTCTATAAATAATGACTAGATTTTGCCCATTTGAAAAGTTTGTTACGTGACAAATGGGCCGAGTTACACATGGAGTTCGCTGCTTTGTTTTTAGTGTCTGTGTAAGTTATGATACTGTTAACATTTTAGTTAAATGATATTTCAACAACATTGGTGTAGATCTTGTTCCTGATTATCATGGGTTTGAATCCCACCAGGGTTATATATTGTGCGGCTTGGAGGTGGAGCCCAGATGTCATCATTAGAATGTCTTGAAAAACACAATCTCATTACATGACAAGACTGAATAGCTTTGGAGAGAGTTCTGAACCCTGTAAATTGTGGTAATGCATCTAAAGCATTGCTGAAGCCATGCTAAAACTTTAAATCTGAGCCCTAATTGTCTCCACAGATCCTGGGTATTGAGAATTCCAAGGGAGAGAAGAAGTACCTGGCTGCAGCGTTCCCAAGCGCCTGCGGTAAAACAAACCTGGCTATGATGACCCCGTCACTGCCCGGATACAAGATCACCTGTGTCGGGGACGATATCGCCTGGATGAAGTTCGACAGTCAAGGGCGACTCAGAGCCATCAACCCAGAGGCAGGATTCTTCGGAGTAGCTCCAGGTTAGTATGATAGTCTGACTCAAGGTCCGGGAGGGGGAGGGGGAGGGGGGGGGGGGGAGAGCTGAAA
>JAUELE010235673.1:0-11737 GCA_031471655.1 Diodora aspera
TACAAAAATAGTAGAATAAAAAGAATTTTCATCAGAGAGTTCATCAGAGAGTGCAAACATTACTACAGTTCCGACGCAGGTGTGACCAGTAGACCAAATTAGGAACCGCTGTTTATGACGTCCTGGTTTGCAATCTTATGCAGAAGTTTGTAAATTGTGTATCCCCATAAATAAAGCATATTTAATAAATAAAGGTTTTCCAGCGAAAGCTACTCGTAAATCTTGGAACTCTCGTTAAAGCCACGCGTGGACATCACAAACGGAAATCATTAGTGTCCGACGCGTACGCCGACGATCTTCACGTGACCTTCTCGCGATATTTCAGCGTGATCTCGTTGGCGCGAGATCAAAGAAAAGGGGGAGGCATATAGCTCAGGAGAGAATGTCTGTGTTTAGACCTGAGCGGCTGTGCGAATAACACTTTTGTTACTAATATATCAATCACTACATGAGACGTATATCTATCGTTTTCCTTTCAAGATGCTTTCGCAGATGCAAATAAAGTAGGCAGCTATATTTATGACCTTAGCATGGGCCTATTCCGTCAAACTCAAAGATGCACGGTTATAATGTGATATATAAATTTCTCATTCATAAAAGTTCAAAGTTTACAAATTTCATCGGTGGTTGCTATATCAGTAAAATTCTTAACTATTGGTTTTATTCCCAATAAAACCCTCATAACCAGGTTTTATTTCTGTTGCAAGCTTTTGAATTAAATCTTCAAACGGCTTATCCGTCGAGTTTTGTTTTGAGTGTAAACAGACTGGTGTCTTTGTATCATCAGAGAGAGTTAATTTATGTGTGTATATTGTCTTGTGTTTGCATGCTGATTGCAAAGCAATACACACCTCCCCTATATCCACATCCATCACGAGGGCAAAAACTGGTTAGAAAATTAACTCGAAATAGTGTACGGTGTTTTCTGCGTCATGGTGTGCACGTCCGTTACAAGGGAACTTAAGAAGTACTGAAGCCGAATTTAAATGTTTCGTAACACAAAAGCAACTTATACACGGCACATAACAAAAGCTCAGAATATGAAAACACAAGGAACAGTTTCATAGTTAAACACCACTTCTTATAGTATGACATCCAGACCCTGCAGTTTAGTTCTAACATAGAAACCCACAGAGTCTAGATATTATCCCAGTCCAGATAGCTGCAGATTCGGGTGAAGAGAGCAGTCTCTCTGGGATCTTATTTATTTTATTACAAATTTCAGTTCAATTTTTGTTTAAACTGAAATATTAATCTTACTTCAGAGATTATATTTTAGTCTATCCACTTCTATACATTTTACAAAATATATATTTATCAGTAAAACTCATTTACTTATGACTTTAGACAATTATATGTAGGTCATTACACCGAACCTGTCAAAAGCTGAGCTGGGTATATTATATACGCTCAACACGAATGCTATTCCGAAACACTTGAAAGTAATTAATTTTAAATCAATGCAGCTGTCTTGCGTCCAATATTAAGATGTTTGGGATGTAATCTTTAGACACTGAAACATTTAAATTATGAAAAAACACTTGTTTATAAATTGATAATTATGTCCATAGCCGGATTAAATTTGTGTACGCCTTTTGGCAACAGGTATGTTGGGGTCCCCAGTAATATACTGATGTCTCAAAGAAACGATATCAATGCTTTGAACCACGACCGAAGAAAACAAACATAAATTGCGTATGTAAGAGACGGTTGATGAACAATAACACAAAGACGCATGAGGCTGAAACAGAGATTGTATAGTTTCTTTTGGACATCGGTATATTTTCTAAGGTAAAACCTAAAGCCAAAAAAACCCTTTCACCTAATCTCCAGCTGACTAAGACCCTTGGGCTGCAGCCCCTCACGTCTATGTCGGCAGAATGTATGAGACTAACCTTTACCCTGTACTTTCCAAATGTTCTGTCGATTGCTCTCAGATACTTTTAGTGCCAACTGTACGACAGTTTATCTTAGTTTAAAAAACACTAAATTCATATAAATTGTTTCCCTTGTTTTGTAACGAATGCAGTTTACATCAGGGCTAAAATATCAAAAATCAGACATAGATAAATACAGAGAGTATCAACGATAAGAGACACGTTTGTTTTTAAAATACCTGTCGTATATTCTGACGTGCAAAAGAAACTACACCAAATGATTTCAATTGTATCCTTACCGCTGTATACCATTGTTGATCAAAAAGATGCTTGGATTTCACTGAATGTAATCTTGTTGACATCACATGTCATTGATAAAACTTCCTCATCCCCAAGAGGTATTTCTTTCATATCCAACGTGTGTGTAAATTTATTCTGTAGTCTCTCTAAATCTTGGTATTGTTTCTTTTGCACGTCAGTATATTTAAACAATATACATACATATACATGTAATACCATTATACAAAGACATAGTGTTATGCCATTTTAGTCTCAATATAAATGTCGATAAATCAGGAATATAAGTTTAAATATAACAGCATTTAAATAAATATATTTTGCAATAGGAATTTTGGTCTTTGTATAAATTTGAGTGACGTTAGAGCATACATGGAAAATTAAATTTTTTTTATAGTAGCCATTTAATGTTGACGTTAAATTTGGAATATAAATATGCATATAAAACCATTTAAAGTACAGACATTTTGTAGCATTCATTTTAGTCTTTGGAACAGAAATATATACGTATACACGTAAGAACATAATAAGAAGATTTTCCGGGAGTAAACCTTTCAGTTTCAATTTAAAACTAATTAAAAACTGAATTTGTAATAAGTAATAAGTCTGCCAGTGTAGTGAATATTATTTTCACAGGCGCCAGTGTATTCAGGGTATCATTTCTCTGTGAACTCTAGATCTGTTTCACTATTCTTTCTAAGGTTCAAAACATACATCGATATTGACAAGTGAAGAACAAAGGCATTCAAAATCTGTCGAATCACGAGGCCGAAACTCAGATTTAAACCTATCTCTCATTATTATTGCCCTAGTAACCGAATGCTTGTCGTAAAAGTGGCTCTTGCTGTCCATCAATCTCAATATCTTTGCCTTCGTTGTGCTCTCCCAGTCACGTTGCGTTATGGCTGAAATAGTGCTCTTGCAAGGTAAAATATCACCTGAAGGATGGAGATTGTATGGATAGTCAATGCAATGGTCGACATAGTTTTCTCCATAAGAGGAATAATATCAATTTGCATAAACAGAAGAGAAAAGAACAGTTTATATAGTCAAATGAATTTCACGTAAGTATGTCTGCAATACGCAACAAACACTTATGCAGGAAGATGGTTCTTTGAAAGGATCAATATCCCTTTCTTTTTTTTCGATATTATTTAAGGATAGATAAGTTCAGCAGTAAATGCATGTAACAAGTTTCATAGAGTAAACTAATACTGGCTTGCCAAATAAAATTAATTATTTTCGTTGTTAGCAGTCTGCATATTATATCGTTCGATATCAGTAGAGCTTTCAACCACAAAAGACAAACAAGAAATGAGAATACACGTATATATGTGTGTGAGAATGTGTGTGAAGGAGTGAGAATGTGTGTGAAGGAGTGAGAATGTGTGCGAAGGAGTGAGAATGTGTGTGAAGGAGTGAGAATACACCTATATGTGTGTGAGAGTGTGTGTGAAGCATTGAGTATGTGTGTGAAGGAGTACGAATGTGTGTGAAGGAGTGAGAATACACCTATATGTGTGTGAGAATGTGTGTGAAGGAGTGAGAATACACCTATATGTGTGTGAGAATGTGTGTGAAGGAGTGAGTATGTGTGAAGGAGTACGAATGTGTGTGAAGGAGAAAGAATTAATCTAACACATTTTCATTTGACCTCAAATATTTGCTACCAAAATATTTATCCAATCAAACTTTGATAAACATGTAGATATAAATCATGTTTAATACATATACATTACAATTACATTTAATTCTTCAAACATTTACAAGCACATACGTTTATAAATAAACAAATCACTTGCATTGATTTAACCCATTTGCTCAAGAACGTATTCAGTAAAGATATACCTGTTGAAAGTAAAATAGGAGCTAGAAACCAAGGTCCAAGGGTGGTAGAGTTCTTGTGGTTTTAAACAATGACTTGGTGCCTAAACTTGTGCTGCACCTTTGAATGTGGTCACCTTTGGTTGCGTGAGTTCCAGTGACACAGCGCATTGCATTTTCTGAGCATTCAGGTGGTTTAAAAAGAGGTACTGTTCAACTTAATTTGCTGCTTAAACAAAAACTTATTTTGTATTGTTTATTTTGTTTTTCATTTTACGAAAGAATGGAGTCATGGAGCGTGAATATAAGGTTGAAAACCAGGAGTCTCATGAGCATGCCAACTGCCTGAGAGTCGGTAGATATGTATTAGTATTTTTTAGAAACATAAGAACGTCTGTTTACGAATTACCATAAGCCAACAAGATGATGATAAACGTGTTTACTTGCACTGAAATAAGTGTAATTCGCAGCCTGTGTATAGGTTACATGACTAATTTCATTCATTGACTTATCTGCCTTTCGTAAAGAGCGTTCATCTAAGAAACTTGTTTTGGTTGAGAGCAGTGCAAATGTACCAACGAAACAGCAGTTGTCTGGGGTACAAAACAGATAGAGAAAACTATGATCTACTTTTAATCTATATGCAATATTATTGCTACTTCGTGAGAGAGGATGTGAAGGGGTGGGAGGTGTGGCTTTAAGATTTTTCTCTTGCTAACAATTTCCTTACCTCATGGCATGAGACGATCTATTTTTCTTACATAAATGTTTATATAACTATAACTATTTATGATTCAAGGTACATCTGATTTTTAATGTAATTACACGAACCTTAAATGTAGTTAAAAGGGGGAGATTAAGGTCGCAAAAGGGTGAACAATATTTTTATTATATATTCATAGTTGTACACTGAAAAATAAAAAAATAGAAATGACGGTGTATATCTCTGCAACTTATTTATAGTTTACCCTTGACTCACACAATTAATCTCTTTATTTTCTCCACATTTATCTGCAAACTATTTATTTTCAAAATCTTACAGCTCCCCCTAAACATCAAATGGTCGCTCCCTTAAACTCAGGAACTATGCTTTGATCTAACTTAAAAGTGTGAATAATGATAAAAAGTAATTTCAAGGTCACCGTGGCAAACTTCACGAGAGGAAGATAAAATTATTTAATAACGGTAACAATGATGACGGTGTTTCCATTTTGACCGTAATGAACGTGGTTGTGTTGGTAATTGGAGTTAATCAAACAGTTCAAGATATTGATATATCATAAAGGCAAACTAACACATAAATGAAGATGAAAAAGATAAAGTAATTTTCCGAAACGTGAAATGAACATTTACCACATGCCCGAACATTCTGTCATGTATGTGAAAAGTGTAAATACAGAACTATGCCTTCAACATCGATAAAGGCTATTATGAAAAGCACATTACTGTCGATGATATGAAAGTAATTCCATTGTAATTGTTATTTTTACTTCATCGTTGTACATTTTGTCATCATTTCTAACATAGAAAATGCATATTTCACGACTTTCAAAACTAACACATCTGTGATGCCTATAAAACACACATCTCCAGCGTATGTATACGGGAGGCTACCTTTGATATATTAGCCCGCGAAAATACTACAAATATTTCCTGTCAAACCGATTTTGAAAAATTCCCAATATGCGAAACCCATCAGTCTTTGTTCCTTTCCGTCCTTTTTTCCCTACCAGTTTCACATAAATATACCAGTCACGTGGTAAAGTGATCAAACCCCCTGTAGTGAAGTTCTCATACTTGCGCCTGCTTTCCTTTCGCTCTCTACTCGCTTCGAACACTTCGCGCGTGTGGTCCCACAAAATGCTGGGGTGTATTTTTGAGGGAGTTTTTACCTTTTTCAAGATTTTTGCTGAGGGAAAGGTATTCCAAGGATTGTAATGGGATGGTAGCTGGAATTGTAAATGATTTCCAAAAACTGTCTATTTCTTTTCCAGAATGACATTTTCAGGTGTTTCAGGTCGTCCTACCACTGATGACGTCATGCATGACCTCGCGCATATTAATTAGCGTTACAAGGAACTGTGTCAGGGGCAAAAGTAGAGAAGATTTTAGTCATGTGAGGTGACATGCTGATCTTTGTCTCGTTGTCATGAAATGAATTGCATTGGGCACATAGGCACGGAAAAAGGTTTAGGGCCCCCGGAGTTAAACTTGAATCGGTCGGGTAACAGGATAAAGATATATTTGACAAGTGCTTGTCAGGATTTTGAATTTAATACGCGTCTTCATATATTTACATCAAAAAAGTTTTAAAACACGCATATAGTACTGCAAGTAATACTATGAACATATGCAAAGGCGATTTTACGAATCTAGGAACAAATCTATCATTTAACTGCTTTCTGGATTTTTATTTGCCATTCTACGATCTTACTCCCGCTCTCCGCTTTATCCATATTCCCACGCACGCGCACGCACGTATATATATACGTCCTACTGAAACGATTTAAACAAAAATGATAACAACTGTTTTCCAGCGCCTGTCTTTGGGACACTGTTTGTAAAGACTGTTCCTAGATTCTTACCTTCGGGGAATATCGTTTGGTTCGCATTCTGATGAAACAACATTCTCTTGTATAAATATCTTTGAAATTTGCCGAAATTTATTTATTTTTCTTTAGTCGTCTCTAGAAGTCTGTGTATAATTTCTTGGACGTCAGTATACACATACCTATACACACATACTTACACGCGGGCATAAATACACACACCCGCGCACACACACACACACACACATGCATATATACATACACACATGCATACATACATACATACATACACCTTTGATTGTTTCACTTTGGAATATCAATGTAAACGAGGTAACTACAGGAACTGGAGAGAGTTATTTCCCTTCACTCACACTTCGAGGACTCTCATTATAGGCAACACCTCGTTAGAACACCACCAGCGCTATCACATACACACCTGTCCGTTATGTACATGTAGTAACAAGATGTCGAATTCGTTTTTTTTTGCAGTGTGTAATTTCACAATTCTTTGATCTAAGACTACCTAGACCAACAATAAGTCTTCAAGAAACTTGAGCATGACCAGGGCTTGTACAACAATCCCCAGTTACGGAGCAGGAAGAACAACTACAGTGCCCTGTTTCACAAAGCGATCTTAGTTAAGTTCAATCTTAGCGATTCGGTTAAATTTAAAACCAACGTGACAAACCTTTGTCCATATTTCTCAATATAATCTAGGAGTGATTTTAGGACATGTAGTAGAGCTTATAAAGTTGTTTTGTCAACTGGAATCATGCTTGAAACTTGGTTTCAAAAGTTGATCTTAATAGTTTACGATCAACTTAGCGCTAAGATCGCTTTGTGAAACAGGGTCCTGGGCCTTTAACGGCTGTGCTAGCGAAAAGTGTCAGGATGTAATTAAATTGAAATTGAAACGAAGACTAAGAGGGAACAAATTAGGTCAAACAAATAATGTTGTGGTCCTGATTACATCTCTTTAACAGTAAGATGTTTCAACAAATTAAAGCCATTTCCAGCTGCCCAGGAACAGCCAGACACCAGACACACAGCTCAGGGTCTCCTGTTAACTTTTTAACACTTTAAGGTCACATATACGCTCCCTGCACCAATTAACTCAATCAACATGACCCTGTTGATTTGTATGTTTAAACTTCATTTTCATATTTTGTATGATATTGCAGATATCTACTAAACTGGTTGATGGTGTGATGAATAATGTGAAAAACAAAAACGAGTGGAAAAGAATTCCTTCAACTTTTGAGTTGTAATGCCAAGATTTCGATAGTGAGTCCTTGAACGATTTACTTTAACCTTTCGGTTTAACTTTTACATTCCTTGAACATTTAACAGTGTTGATATACTCTTCATCCAAGATATGCATGATAGAATATGTTTGATTCATCAAAGCAATTAACTTAGCTTACTGATGTGAACAGCAGAGTTAAACATAAGGCAAAGTAAATATTATTGTTTTGGTTTCGATTGAAACTCAGGGTCCCCTAAACATTCAGGGTCGGTATAGATCTGTTGATTTTTAAACATAAATTCAATCCAATGAAATATGAATTGCTATTTTTCAACCCTGATAATGTTTTCGACCCACCAAAAATAATAGAATCTGTACCAGAATTCGAGGGTTGGTCGGTTAATGGCAACCACAATAGTTTTAGGCCTTATTTGATTGCCAAAGAAAAATGAAATCCGATAAGATTCTAAAGATGCTGTTTAATAAAAAAGAGATTCTGTTTCTAGAATGATGTCGTTTTGAAATTAACATTCCTAGAGAATAAGAATATTCTCAATATTATTAGTCACAAAATATGCAGAAAATGAGAATAGTCTAATATCAAAATATATTTCGTCTCATAATCGAGTGGGTTTTTTTTAATAATCAAAGCTGAGATAATTGTACTTTTTGTTTACAGTTTTGTTCTGAATCTCACCTTAGTTGCATTAATCATTAGTTTGTATGTACAATGCTGATGCATTTTATAATGATGCCTAAAAAAAAAGGATACAGAGGGAAATTATTACAACCTTTCCAAGCTCTTGTTTCTGTGTCACTGTTCCTTCTTTCGTGGAGTTTGGTTCATTTGGTTCGCTGAATGAATCTTTTCTTATATTAATATCTCTGCCAAAAACGTGTTGTCTTTTTTCGGTCGTCTCTCAAAGTATTGATGTATCTTCTTTTGGGCATCCCTATACAAAAGGGTTCCTAGTTTAATATCTATACTGACGTCCAAACGAAAGTATACCAAATGATTTCAATTATTTTCCCTTACGTCCTAATGCCATAGTTTATCAAAAGGATGCTTGGATTTCGGTGAGTATAATTTGATTGACATCATCTCATTGATAAACCTTCCAGGTCTTGAAGGGATATCTCTTGCATATCCAACGCATTTGTGAATACATTCAGTAGTCTCTCAAAATCTTGCTATACTTTCTTTTGGATGTCAGTATATGTCGGTAAACCTCTCGCGAAGAACAGAAAAAGCATGTTATTGTGCACGAATTTCCGATATATAAGGACGTGCAAAATAACAATACAATAAGACATGGGCAGAACTACAACATTATTCACGAAGACTCAAATACCACACAAGTATGCAGACAACACATTTTGTCAGTAATTTAACCTTTCTGACGGGTACCCCATTGCGACACCGACCAAGGGAGGGCAAATGACAGTTTTTGTATACCAGTTACCTCTGGCCCTAGAGTGAATATACCCTATCAAGAAAATATGTTATTGTCACCATCTAGGGACAGAAACTCGGGCTAACACCTCGATGGAAAAAAATAAACGTCTTCTTAAAGGCGTTGTCAATAAACCTCCCGCGGAGAATAGAAAATGCATGTTTTCAACATGATGAAACTATGATCCTGTCCCTTTAACAATTATAGATCCAAACTATGAAGGACGAAACCGTCAAAGTTCATATCACCTTTCCACACGTGACAAGCCGAAGGCAGGTGGGGGTATATTTGTATTTATAACATGTTACTCAGCGCAAATTGGCCAAAGTGTTAATACTTTTGTAATAATATTTTTCTCAGTGTTCAAATTTTTTTTGTATTAATCGAAACAATCTCTACACTCTTATACCAGGCCCGGGGGGGGGGGCACTTGATTTGGTATCAATGACATTATTTCAATCAAATTACACTCAGTGAAATCCAAGCATCCTTTTGATCAACTATGACATAAAGACGTAAGGGAAAATAATTAAAATCATTTGGTATCGTATCTTTTGCACGTCAGTAAGTAATGGCGTGTTTGTTACTGACATTCCTTTAATTAGCCCGCAAGCGCAGCATGGATCGAGAGCGTGACATAATTATATACATGTACTAGTATATAATTTACATACTACTAAACGGAGACTGGATTTTTGACTTGACAAGAGCTGGCCTGGACCCAAGAGGGTGTGCACAGAGGGCACATGCCCCCCCCCCCTCCCCCCTTTAGCTCGCTCTTTGAATTTTTTTGCTATGTTGGTAGCAAACCAACCCTAAAAAAAATAGAAGAATCATGAAATATGCTGAGAATGCACCATGTTACATGTTAATTTTTCCACATTTTGCAGGGGAGCATGCCAATGGACACCCCTAGAAAATTATTTCTTTCATCAACTACGTTGTGCCCCTCCCCATCCGCTCCCCCCTTTGCGTAAATCCTGGATTCGGCCATGGAGAATCTATGTCACTGAAAATGTTTTTACTTTTGTGGATTTTATTTTGTTCGCTTCGAGCCCGAATCAACATTCTCTGAATAAATATCTCTGAAGATGGTCAACATTGGTTTGTTTTTTGCCTTCAGTCGCATCTGAAAGTCTTGGTATAGTTTTTTGGGACGTTAGTACGGAACTATAGATATAAAACTAAATATGAAAATCGTCAGAAATATAACGCATTCAAAATAAGTAAATCATTACATGTTAGTTCTAAAACGTAGATTTATTAATTATATTTTGTGTTTGGTGAACACTGTAATTCACTTCATTCCCAAAATATTAATTTAAAAATTCTTACTTAAATTTCATTTAATTCGTTTTATGTTAAACACTGTTGAAAAAATATTGCACCTTTCCTTGGTACAAGTAAACAAATATGCCATCTCAGATATGTTTTAATAACAATATTGGAGTTAGACTTTTGCTGCATCGCATTCCAAATGTTTTCAGTACGATCGATTTATTGTTTATCTTGTCTATCTATACATTCCTCCATCATCGTTCTTTCATTCATTCATTTATCTTATTTAACATAATTTAGTATTTATATGTTTCATTTTTCGTATATTCGTTTTATTCAAATCATCTCCTTTGTTCATTAATTTGTTCTCTGCATTCGTTCATACGTCGTCTTTCATTCATTCATTTGTCTGATGTAACATAATTTAGCATTAATATGTTTCATTTTTCGTTTATTCTGTTTATTCAAATTCGTCTTTTATATGTTCATTCGTTCTCTGTATTCGTTCATTCGTTCTCTGTATTCGTTCATTCGTTCTCTGTATTCGTTCATTCGTTCACATTCCTTCAGTCAACCAGGCAGTTTGGAATTCTTATATAAATTTTGAAATTCAATTTCAGTTGTTAATTCTAACGCGCCTTTTCGTTGAACATGCAGGTCTTTTAAATTTGCCTTCGTAAAAAGAAATTGAAACATATTTTTTTTTCAATTTTTATGATAATATTTTCAGACCACTTTAGTTTCAGAAATATTCTGAGAGTTTTCTCTCGTTCGTGCAATTCAGCGGTTTGATCAGAGATCACGTGACAACCGCCGCCAAGGAAGGCTAACGAATATTTCGGGTGGTCTCTGTTTTTGACTCGTCCCTGGGGTAACCATTTTGTCGTTGCCATAGCGATAAGATCCCGCGCGAGCCACTTAGACGAATTTGATACAGATGAGGTTTTTTATGGTCGCTGAAAGCTATAGCTGCCTCTCGATGCAGCGAATCTAGTACTTTGTTTTCATTCACAACACACCGGGAAACACGAGGACGTGCACCGCCCGGAGTTCCCTGAGATGTGAGTGAGTTTGGAGGTTGACGTCGGTGGTAGGAGAAAGACTAGTTTCTGACTGAGTGTGATCACAAAATATTTTTATAAGATATTATTTTAAATAGAGACCAAACCTCCAAAACACGGAGAATTGACTGGGGGGGGGGGGGGGGGGGGG
>JAUELE010235684.1:0-11736 GCA_031471655.1 Diodora aspera
ATATACGCGACCAGAAGTTGGCACGTTATTCGTCATTCGACATTCGAATTTATTAGTCATTCGACTTTCGGCGGGGTGGGTCATTTCCAAACGACGGCCTGCCCACAACGTACTTGCGGCCAATGCGGACCGTTTTCGGAAAATGAAAGACGGATTTATAAGTCATTCGTCTTTCAAATGTCGAATAATGAATGACGAATTTATTAGTGATTAGTCTTTGAATGACGAATGATGGATTAATTAGCTATTCGTCCGTCGAATGGCGAATAACGGGCCAACTTCTGGTTGCCGACATATTGATCTTCTCAATACATGCTACTTCATGCGTATAAATATATATTCTGGTTTTAAACTATGTTTAAGTTTCGTTTGGTCTTCAGTCTATTTTATAACGCCTGGACAATGAAACTTAAGTTAACTGAACTGTTTAGCTAAGTAGATCCACTATTCTAATTCTTCTGTGCTGGGCAAATGTAATCGAAATATGTCGTGACAAGCAGTCGTTTGATAACAGAACATGATTAAAGTTTCAAGCACAGTGGTTTGTAAGAGGAACGCCGTTTCGTTCAAATAAAACCATTCTCAAAACACTTGCCAATTAGTATGCTCTTGTTACAATTACACCACTCACCAGTCTTTAGTGCCGCACCATGAACACTAAAAACACAATTAACTGCGCTGTTGCACAAAACAGGTCGTAATATGTTATTTTTCGTCGTAAGGGCAACATTATCATTACGAGTCAGACAGAAACTCGTAACGGCTGGAGCAATGAAATGTAACTAATTCAAGCCAAATGATTTATACGTATTGTATTGGCTATGGTGTAACTGAAAATACGTGTTTATGACTGATATCTTCTGCGTGGGATTTGTATCACCAGATCGATTGAAAGCTTATTTTCCTCCCAGAAAGTCTGAAACTAATTATTCAGTACATTCGCACGAGAGTCTGTACCTCTGTTTGAACAAGGTAATGTGTAAATACACTTTAGATTTCATGCTTAAACCTTAATGAAAAACATACAGAACGCAAGAAAGTTCGACATTTTCCCAGAGATTAGATTATAACATCAGATAACGCTCACTTTTTTATCAAGAGAAGCTTACATGTCTGTGACCAAAGGACGAATTGCACCAGATTTGCGCTTGCTGCATATAGACAGAATAGGTATTGATCGTCTTCAGATTGAGTTGGCAAATCACCTTACGCTTTATCCTACCGTTAGTCTAAAAACGATTTTCCATGTAATAGTTTCAAAAGATTTAAAAAAAGGATTACTCAAAAGATGTTCTCTCAATTTGTTTCAAATGAATTAATCACTCCAACGAAAGGAAATGGTGAGGGTATTTGACGCAATTCATGTATGCCTGCCAAGTATTTGAAGTATGCCTGCAAACGATTTGAAACATTGCATATGAGCAACATTTGAAACAGCGTGTGTAGACCTGTTGAACATTAAAAGCGTCATACATGATTACTAGTTGAAGCGTGTTTCATGAACATTTAATAATTCAATTTGTAAAGCATTATACATTCGCAACATTTGACGCATTATACATGCACAATATTTGACGCATTATACATACATATTATTTGAAGCAGTAGGTACATGTATGCACAATGTGTGAATCATTATACATGTACAACATTTGAATCACTATATACGGACAACATTTCAAGCAGTATGCATGCACAATATGTGGATTATTTTACATACACTGAATTTGAAGCATTACTTTGAAACCAATTGCATAATTGCATTATATTTGCAGAATATATGAAGCGCTAAGTAAACACAACAAGGGAAGCATGCACAACACTTCAAGTAGTTTTGACAATTACAGTGTAATTGTTTTCAGGCATTCTTTACAAATGGATGATAGATAGATTGATTTTACTTTCCGAAGCAATAGACGACTCTTAACATTTATGCATATGCGACCGTAGCCTCGTTTTCGTTGTCATGTTAAAGGTTATGCATAAGATATATTATGTATAACCTTTGACATTACAGCGAAAACTATGCTATAGGTGTATATGCATAAATATTAAGAGTGATCCACTGTGAGGTCATAACAGAACAAAATACAAGATTACAGCTGGTCAAGAGATCAATAATGAGACAAGACGAATGAACATATCTCTATGTATAGCGAACCTGCAGCCGCTGCGTCTTCACACGTTTCTATTTGACATCCCAATTCTCACTTTGTGATGTTTGTACGAGGCACAAGAGAGGCTCCAAAAAGAGCAATTCAAGACATAATGTTATAAGACTGGAACATAAACTATTACAAGCATATAACATGAGCAAGTAATGTTTTTTTCAAACAAATTGAGGAAGTGTCCATTCTTTGCGTTCGGATGTTGACAGTGTCACGACGGGCGAAGGTTTCTAATCAAAGTGTAGTGCGTAAAGGTCAGCCTTGTTTTCTATTGTTGAATCTGTCTGTATCCCTTTAATTATCAATACACTTAAATGTTCCACACTACCGAACTCGCAAAGGTTACTTGACGTAGATGTTACAAAAGAAGATCAGAATTCTGTTCCCGGAAGTAAGTGACTACATAAATGAAAGTGTAGGACACGTACTTCAATAAGAGGTCTTGATACAAAAAGTCAAGGTGAGATGGTCAGATAAAGTAATAACAGCAACAACATTGTCAGTGAAAAGAAGAGGAAAAGATTCAACGGTTGTCTTGCACTGAATGTATCTGAAATGGACGGGGGAGGGTTACCGTCTGGCACCCACGCATGCAAAACATCTTAACGAATGATCTTGTTAGTGTTAGCCACAAGCCCAGAGGCAAGGCAAAGGTGCCTGTACTAAACTGACGATCACAAGAAAGTATACCTATTAGATTTTGGGAATGAGCTCAGCAGGCCTTACGTCACGTCCGCACGTGCAACTCGCACGCCTGGCTGTTCTATGAGCGACTGGTCCTCCCAAGTACGGAATGGCTAAGAATGTCATCCTTACACATTCTGTGACCACTGCGAAGATCAAGACACCAATGAACATCGACTATGGTCCTCCCTCAACTATCATAAACACAGACATGCCCTGCTAGAAAACATTAAATAAGAAACACCCCAACCAGAAATATTTAAAAAGACAAATCACATCAATGCCCCAACACATTTTGTGATAAAAACTAAAATGTATAATTATCTATAAAATAATAGAAGCCCCCCTGCTAATATTTACATATATTTGTTACTGCATGTAGTTTTATAAATGTTTAACATAATATTCTAAAATAATCATATTATTTCATTATCCTTCCCTCCGACCTATTGTAAATAGTCTTATAATCTGTTCCGCCCTTTCTTTTCCTTAGACCCTGATATGGCCCTACAGAGGGCCCAAAGGAGTCTTTAAATAATATAAGCTGACGTTTAGCCTTAGCGTAACTGTTCCCCAGTTCAAATCTGAGACTGTGCGGAAGCGTCCTGGTGACTGGGAATGCGCCAATATTCAAATCTGCTCAATTCACTACAGTTGCCCTCGTGCTCTATTGTAAAATACTTCAATTCATCTGGCTTAATCTGTGTGTGTTATCTATTTAAAAAAAAATTAAAACCTTTTATTTGGAACTCATTTGTTACTTAGCACTTCCTGTGCTCATACAAGCAATGCAAGATTTATCCTCCAATGATCAGTGATAAGCGTTGTATGAGAAGTCTAAACATCGGTTTCCGAAATTTGCCGAACGAGAGGTTGCTGATGAAAATGAGTGGTCTGCTGCTATACCTTCCCTTCTATCTCTTGGTGTGCAGCTTGCACACTACGTTGTTACGTGTACATGTAGTAACGCACACAGGTACATTATTGAAGTCCTATTCAGTCGAGAAAAGAGCTGATTTCCGACACCGATATACGTACTGCAATTACCTATTACATTTAGGTTAACAATCAAAATCGCTTAATTAACGTAAACCATTACTGAGACAAGTGACAAATTTAATGTGCATCCACTATGTAGCATTTCCTCTTCCAATCAAGGAGAAGCAAGCGTATTGGGATTTGAAGAGTGACAAGTCTTGCTTTTTACAGAAATAAATGTTTAAATCGACCGTACGCATTTGAATTCAATGATATTTGAATGCTACTTTAGTTGCACTTACAATTGAAATGGTAAAAGATTTAATTGTAACGGAAGTCAAGTTGCACATGTGTCCATTAAGTTTTCATCTGGAAGTAATTTTGTATTTGCCTCCATTTATGCAAAATTGTAGCTAAGTGGCAATTTACACATTCAATCGAATTTGTTCCATTTTGAAGGCAACACATAGTTCTTGGAGCGGAAGACAACTTTAAGCCTATAGATTCGAATGAATAAAACCGCAATTAAGGAAATTAAAGTTTTTGACCTGGAAAGTATTGATGAATTCAAAAACCACGACGTATGGTGAAGTTTGTACCTGATTTATACCTTCGATTGGGCATTTGGCTTCAGCTTGCATCTGTTGTTTTCAAAGAACTAAACAGCTTGGCATGATGGTCCAAACACGGAAATATTGTTGATATATCTAGGATCGTATTCTGTTTGCACTGTGACGCCGATTCCATTATAATATGAACACACGCATTGGTGTAGTTTTGGGATTACTGTGCGAATTTATAATCATGGAAGCATACTGACTTTTGGAACTAAATTATTATATATTTAGAAATGGCGTGAAGCTGAGATGTTTCCCATTGCAAAGCCCTATCGTCTTTACTTTTATTGTTCGCATAAACATTTTAGAGTTTACTTATATACTGTGTCTGCAGTAACAAATACTTCTTTTTTTCTTCTCTCGACCTATAAAATATATACAATATATGTGGGTTTTTTTTTAAACAACAATTGGATTATGACCCAAACACATTTTGAATTGTCAGTTTTGAAAGAACTTTGTGCTAGATTATTCTATATATATTAACACAGAACGTCATCAACATGTCCTCCCTTGGAACATCTGATGATACCATAAACTGGCCGTCATCAAAGTGTCCTCTCTAAGACCTTCCGATGATAACATAAACAATACATCATCCATGTATTTTCCTCATGAACCTCTGACTACACCACAAATAGAGCAGCAGCAATGTCTTCTCCTCAGTAAACCCTGACTACACCATAAACAGAGCGACACCAATGTGTTCCCATCAGGAACCTCTGACTACACCATAAACAGAGCGGCATCAATATGTTCCCCTCAGGAATCTCTGACTAGACCATAAACAGAGCGGCACCAATGCCTTCTCTTTAGGAACATCTGACAGAGCGGCATCAGTACCTTCTCTTCGGGAATATCTGACAGAGCAGCATCAATGCCTTCTCCTCAGGAACAGCTGACGATACCATAAAAAGAGCGGCATCAATGTGTTCTCCCAAGGAAGCTCCGATCATAGCATAACCAGAGAGTCATCTATGTGTTGTCCATGGCAACCTCTGACGATACCGTAAACAGACCGTCATCAATTTTTCTCCATTGAAAGATCTAAGATCATACTGTACGTACAGCGCCATCAATGTTTTCTCCCTAGGGCCATCTGATGATACCATTATGATCATCAACAGTTCTCCGCTGACAAAAACATCAACAGAAAGTCATCGGCTGTTTCTAATGAGTTGACAATACAGCAGGAAGTCACATATCATTCATTGTCTGACAGAGCAAACGAAAGAGGACAAGTGTTCTCGTGATCTGACAAAGTCCTACATGTAAATGAGTCATCAAGTGGCTCTCCTCCTGTGACAAAGCCATAAGCAGAATTTGACAACCTGTGCTCCTCCTATGAAAAAAAACATAAGCCGGAAGTCATCGCATCGAGGTTCTACTCCTCTGACTTGCATATAAATACGAAAAGCATCGGGTGTTTTCCTCTGACAACACCATAAGCACAAATCTACAAAATGACACCAGTGTTGATTACGTTGAAACTAATGACAGCGATTTCACTAGATCGTCTACTCGAATATGAAATGAATACGTGTCAATGTCTCCAGCGTGAACTCTTTCGCAATCTATGTCATTGTGCTAATTCTGAACTGCATGGCATATGATATAAATAGTGATGGAAGTTGATTGGCAGTATACATTGTTGAAAGATAGCATGTTGTTGGTCAAGGTAAACACTCCAAAAGAGTATCTACACATGGGTTCGGTTTGTGCAAGAAGATTCGTTTCATTAAAACTGTTCCAATATGGACAACTCTTTACCATATCATTGAACACGATTCCATGAAGCCTGTAAACAAGTCGGATTTATCCACCTGAATACACTTTCATTTTAATTGCTGCACGTTGTTGATAATAAATACATAACTCAATATCGTGCATTAAGAAAACGTTTTAAATTACTTAATAAATATATTCTGTCAGAACCTAAACGAACTGAAATTTCTAAGTGGGTGAACAATCACAAAAAGAGATATTTGCCTTAGAAGGACGAGGAATGTTTAATAACTGTTGTCAGGAGCGTCATGACTGATATTCCTTATCAGCAAATACAACTGACGTGATCAATGTTATATTGAGTGAGTGGCACACAAAAACCTAAAACGATCGTTTAGGTCGGTTCCTTTTTGTTTGAGATGACCCAAATTAATTTAAATGCTTCATTAAAGGCGTGATATGGACTGTTTGAAGGCGGAAATGTTTGAATGCAGCACCAAGACAGATGGTACCGTTTTCAGGTGATATGTTTCCCTCATTGAACTGTCGCTCAAGAAAATATTTACGTCTGCAATCCCAGCCTACCAACGCTAAAATTAAATTAAAGGGAACTTGAATTAAGCACCCCCTACTTTGCATCGTTGGCATTCGACTCGGATCTGTTTACTTTGTATATTCGACATTGAATGGATTGTATGCGTGTTATATGTTGTGCTTCTAGCTATATATCAAGCTATGTTTATCAATAGAGAATATTGATCTACCCCCGAAGGCGTAGACATCTCATCACGTGCCCTTTCAAAATTAAATCTGAAGACTGTCTCCCCATTTATAATGAAGGAAACCATTTTAAGGAGCTTTCTATGGTCATTATGGAAACATCTAATTCAATAAGAGTCTTAATTCCAAATTCAATCCAATCTTATAAGTTCCCAATTATTTGTCGACCAACACCACAACGCCTGATGTCTTTTAAAGGGGAGTAAGTTCCATAACATCTTCAGTTACTACTGATTAATAGAAACACTATATTCAAAAGACTTCAAGGATGTTAGTATCCAGAAACAGAAACACTGTGATTCCCTTGATCGCTGATCTGCCCGAATGAACTGTTATCACTGAAAGCTGTATTATATAGGTTAAACAATTTCGTTAACTACATGTAGATTTCATCACGGCATTCCGTCATAACGACACCTGGATGTTTGGGGAATAAATAGGGTTTCAAGCACGACAGTGATGTCAAACATATCACCCTCTTTATATCAACCGTTGTTTGATAAATACGTGCACATGTTGGATCAGCCCAACGGCAACCAGAGTTGAATGCCATTGAAAATATTTCATAATGAGAAATAAAACAATGTAAACAGAAACGGTGTTCAAATGTTGACAATACGAAGTCGTGAGTGATGACTTTGGCCGACCATGTTATGACAGTGGTGGAATGGCTTTCAAAATCACAAAGAGTAGAGTTGAGAAGAGCGACTGATAATGTTAGGCTTAAGGAATCTACAATGTACTTTCAGACACATATTTCAAACATGGAATAACTCTTCACCAACTAATTCAAGAGCTCAAAAACGTCGTTACCTCGCACACTAAGGTTTGCTGAGCGAATGGTCTTTACACATGGAATACTAAATCTCAATTTAAGATTGATAATCTGACATAATCCATGGCAAAGTGTCAGTTTTGCCTTGCAACTGTGTCCTGCCTTTCAATTAAAATGTGACCCATATTTGTAATTTTACAAGGATCAGGGGATAGTGGATAGATTATTATTTAAATCAGTATAGGAATGATATGAACTTGATGTCTCAGCCACAGAGAGTGTACACCTTACGTTGGTGGACACGCAACAGATATCAATAGGCAGACTAGAAAGGTAAACTGAAATAAAGACGTGCCTGGACATGTTTCGATACGAACTAAAACAACTTTGATCATTTAATTTTATGAAAGAGGTTACATGTTGCATTCCTGTGTACACCTGTGTTCTCGTATATCATGCCGTATTTATGTTAACTCTCACGAAGGGTATTGTGGAACCCCAGAGATATATTTCTGTTAAATGACTGTTTTGTGTTCGGTTTCAAATCACATTAACTCCGTTTTCTAGTCGAAAAATATATGCTTCGGAAAAGAAAGTACGTTAGGTGTATATCCTGATTAATAATAAACACGCCGTGTGCATCTTGTTATATACACCTGATATGTATGTGCAAATGTCAAATTCTGATTAATTAAGTTGTGTAAGATCATCGCAAAGGTAACTCCATAGCGACAACTGGTCCAAATTTACCAATTATAAGATGCTGAAAAATGTGAACTGATATAACATTTGCTTGTGCTTGATAACCTACAGCTTGGTGCGTTAAGGCCTCAACTAATTCAAGTTCCATGTGTTTGCGTAAATACGTAAGTTCTGGATAGAATGTTTTCTTGGACAATGTGCTCAGTCTCATGCAAGGACTGGAAACGTGACAATTGAACATGTACTGAAATGGTTTATGCACACGAAGTGCTTTTGATTCTTTATTTCCTATAGAACGATAGAACATGTACATGTGTGTTAAATATGTATCAAACATTAATAAATAATCATGAACAATAAGACAGCACTAACAGGGTTTCGTAATTAGAGGGTCTAGGTTAGACTAACTAGGCATCGAACTTGATGGCATCTAGCTTTTCGTTCACCTTAATAGTGAATGTGTTCACTAACAAACCAATCTAAACGAAAACAAATAACAAAAATTTGGTATATATAGTCTTGTATGTAAACCAGGAGTCAGGGGTGCTAATCCTTAATTAATCGCTACACACATTAATCGCTTATACAAACCCTCTATACTTCAAAGAAAAAAAAGGTAAACTTCGTGTGCATAGTTTACAACTGACAGGTCGACTTCGTGTGCAGCCATCACTGAAATAACGTTACACACGGTTTCCTGAAGGGCTTGGTGACGTTATGTAATGTTAGATCACACAGTTGTAACAACATTAATTTTTAATACCCTCGAGATAAGTTGCGACGAATATATTTCTGGACAAGAGCTGGCAAGAAGTTTGACATCATATTATTTTGCAAATGTATATGTTAACAACTGATTATAGTTTGAGCACGTAGTTATGCCGTGGAAACTTTAATCCTCTGATACATGAGAGAAACGTTTATGGATTAGCAACTTCGCCAACTTCGTTATATATGTTACCACAACGTCTGATCCTCTGATTTGTTCAGTAATACTTTTATAGATTTTATCGATTTTACACAAGTATGTAGAAACTCACTACGTAACAAGTTATTTGCGTAATTACTCCTTATTATTAACACTGTGGAACGTTTGATGGGGATAGTGTAGCTTGTGGATCGCAGCTGCATCTTCAAAGGAGATGAAACGGGACTAAATGTAATGTTTGCAATAGGCCGTGTCACAGACAATGCTCATGCAATAAAGTTTTGAGAGTTTGTTTGTTATAAAACATCAAAACTGGATTTAATATGTTGTGTCAAATTCGTGCAAGACGCTTACGAAAGATGAAGTGTTTAGGGTCAAACAACAAGTTATCGTACACGTTACCACAATAAACCTTTCGAGATTCCCAGTGGCTGTGTGGGTGCGGTTACATTGGGGCACCTTCGTGGTCCGGCTGCATTTCATAACCGATCACAGAGCTGTTGGAGGCAAAAGAAGTGACATCAATACCAAGGTTTCCATGTCCATGATTTTTGGTCAGTGATTATTCCGTGGGAAGTTGTCGAGTAAAATGCATATTAAAGTCCAAACGTCAATTTTTGTTTCACCATAATTTTGACAGATGTGTCTCTGATTTTGTTTTGAAGCTGCATCCATTGAAACTTTTTGTATGGTTTTAGGGCACATTGGGACATTTCCCTGTGGGATGAATTGGCACTACTTAATTGAGCTGATGATAATTATATAAATGCTTATGGGATGTCTGATCAAGTAAGAGTTGACTCATGTGATACAACGTGTACCTGGACACATTATATAAATGCCGGTATGAATTGTAACACATTTATATTACATGTGTAACATCATATTTACGTGATTCGGTAGATATATTGTTCAAAGACTTAATCGACTCTTAAATTCCCAAATTGACTTCCAGTAGTGCTGGGTCTGAGTTGACTTTAGAGGTATTTTGATATGTATCCCAATGTACCCCACTAAAGACCACTCTTAATACATTGCATATGCGCCTCGTTTTTATTGTCACGTCAAGGGTGACGCTTAAGAGACATTATGCGTACCTTTTGACTAGACAACAAGGAGGCTATAGGCTAGACTAACACTTAATCCAAGAAATAAGTTTAACCTACAAAAACGATGCGCTTAAACTATTAAAATACTAAAACCAGAAAAGGAGCCCAGGGATATTCCTAAAGCTGACAAATCCTACCCTTGCTAAATATCTAGACTTGGGTAGGTTCCATTTTCTTTGTATGCTGTATTGTCTGGGAGACAGACTAGCTATAGGCGCATATTATGCGTAAATATTAAGAGTCGTATTTTGAGGTGGATTGGGAAACCTTTATTCAAATTTATCTCATACATTTATGTATGTGATAGGAAATCCTTTTGACATTAAATACCCACTTAAATACTTGAAAAGAGGGTGGGGGTCCCTTGTGTGCATGTCATGACCATTTTGGACATGTGGGTGTTTTTATTAATTATTAGGAAGGTTATCTGAACCAACGAAACTCTTGTGTTTCTCTGTTAGTCAATGTCTTAGAGACTTATTTATGCAAGACAACTCTGCATGAGATGATGGATCATCTGCAGGATACATCAAAGAACAGGACTTAATTAATTAACCCCATGTTTGATCAGCAGAGGAAGATACGCTTACAGCTATCACATACATATGACCAACACAACTTGTTTATAGATTCAAATGAAAGGAATTTGAAATGTTGTACAACTGGAGTTAACCGAAATGGTATGTTACTGTATTAGTCTGTCGCCCAGACCCTAAAGCATACAAAGATAATGGAGCCTGCCCAAATCTAGATATTTAGCAAGTCTAGGATTTCTCAGCTTTACGAATATATCTGGGCTCCTTTTCTGGCTTTAATATTTTAAGTAAATAATTTTTGTAGATTAATATTTCTGGGACTAAATGTTAGTCTAGGGAGATCTGTCGCCTAAAGTGCGGAAATATATGGTTCCTCTATGTTATGCTCGAGGCTAGACGTCATATGTAGGAAATAGACTGTTGCATCACTTGTATGTGTCCGTGTGACGAGAAAGTGGTTTTGTAACATGTTATGACATCAACGCACGGATGAGATTTTCGTGGAATTGAACACGTCAAATGTTCCAGAATATGAGGAAACATGTTATGACCGAGGAGTCAGAGAAATAATATTATATCGTTCAGAAAATTGCGAAAAAAGAGCTTTTTGAATTTATGTCAAATGAATAAAGGGGACAGTTCGCTTGGGTCTACGAATTCGATAAAACTTATGTATTAAGCACTGATTACAAAAATATGTAATATGCAGTGTGAGACCGGGGGGGGGGGCGTAT
>JAUELE010235695.1:0-11736 GCA_031471655.1 Diodora aspera
ATCGATAGTAAGAAAGTGAAAGCAAAAGATCCCCATTTTAGTCGCCTTGTACGACAAGCATTGGGTTACTGAGACCCTATTCTAACTAAGTGATACCATGTCACTCCCCGGAAGCCCCACGAGGTGAATTATTGAATTAAACTGAAATGATGTTTTACGTTGCAAGGGCAATATTTCATCCATAACACAACATGATATGCAAGGCACACATCGAGTAAAAAAATTGTTCATAAAAGAATGATGGAAAGGAAAGTGAAAGCAAAAGATCCCCATTTTAGTCACCTTGTACGAAAAGCATCGGGTTACTGAGGTCCTGTTCTATCTAAGTGACACAACGTCACTCCCCAAATGCCCCACAGGGTTATTAACTGAATTAGAAATGAGGGCAAGCAAGCTCTGGAATCGGGCAGGTGCCCTTGTTTTTTAAACTTCCCTAGTCCTTGCCAATACATTCCTTGTTCCAATGGTTGAAATGCTTATGATAGATTATCCTCAGTGCAGCAGTGTTTAATCAAGGCTACAGTGCACTGCATGTAAGTATACCTTCCCAACTTCTCTCCCAAACTAAAAGATGTCACCTCGACACATTTGGATATCGGTAAACCCTTCCATGCTACATAGCTTACCTCCTTTCAGCACTGTGTTGGCCGTGTCCATCTTATCCAGAAGAATCCTCAACTGTTCCTCAAGGGGCATGTTGTCTTGCAGGTCACTTTGCATGAAACTATCAACTGTATAACAAGAACAAAGACTTTCTCAGTCAATACATTCTAGATTTCTTCTTTAGCAATGTGCATCAAAAGGATTCTTCTAAACCTTGTTTTTAAACATTTTATAGAATGTCATACAAATAAACCAATTAACAAACTTTTAAAAAAAAAATAGCAGCCAAAGATAATTCCTGATCTTTTATGATCTAGGACAGAGTTTAGCTGAACTGTATATTCTTTCGATTCCTCAAATGCTCTGACAATGATATACTTACTATCCTCTAGGATAACTGGAACCCTCTGCAGACTGGGCACTTCTTCAACATGTAAGCCAGTATCAGGATCATACCCGATCTTGTCAGTCATACGTCTTGTTGCTCGAATTATGCTTCCTCCCTGAAACAAACATTTATTACTGCCAGGAGCACCTATATTGATCACCTCACCTTACATTCATGCTTACCAATTACCTATTATTTTCACATGTAACAAAAGCAGAAGGTTTTCAGTGTTGTAAACCATGCAGCAAGTGTTCTTTCAACCACAAGGCAACATGATGTTCATTAACAGAGAAGACAAGGCAGAAACAAAAATTGAAAGCAAAATATTTCCACTGAAGTCACATCGTACGACAAGCATTGCTTTGCTGGTGTCATATTATTTCCAATACCCTGAAGCCCAAGGGATTACAACAAAAGAAATTTTGAAGAGGAAACTAAGATAAATTCTCACCTGATCTCGTAACTTGATGGCAGCTCGGTAAAACATTGTGTCCTTGGCATTATACCTCATACAATTCTGAATTATCAACTCAAAATCTTTCTCAAACTCATCCACACCCGTGTAAGCGTGGCCGTTAACCTTGTTCCTCATTGTTTCGAAGTCCATCGGTGTGTCAATGTACTCCAGATAATCCGGAACCTGTACCAAAAATAGCATGGTCTTACAGTAAAGAGGGTTCCCGGGGACATTTGTCTGTAGTAATTCAGTCAAAGGACTCCGTAAAATGTAACAAAGCCAATGACAAGAACCCCTACAGTTTCATTCCAAATTTCTAACAATGCCTGTTTTAGCTCAAACCAACCACAATAAGACTCAAGTTTCATAAACAAGTCTTATTCAGCATTTCAAAACAGAATTAATTGTATCATCAAAGAATCAAAAATGAATGCTTGACAGTCATGTGAAATCTAAAAGCGTATTTCTAAGATGTCTACCTGCAAAAAGGATCAACCGATCAATGAAAGTGTATCTACATGGTCCAACAAATTTTAAATGAATGAATATCATTTCTATCTACTTCTTAAGCACTGGACTGAGTGGCTGAAGATTGCTTATTGTCTTGGACTGGAGATCCATCGGATACTATGTGGGAGGCTACTCATCTTGAGCAGCCAAGCAAAATATTGTAGGATGTCCCACATGTGATCCAGAGAGAGAACTGGACCATGAGGAAAATTAATAGTTTTATTACTACTAGTTCTGGCCCTGTATAGGGCCTTCTTTAGCCATACGGGGCCAAAACTAGTACTAGTAGTAGTAATAAAACTATAAATAATCCCACTCTAGATTACAAATGGACATCCCAGCTACAAGTAATATCATTTTTGCAAGAAGCTGATTATAAGTAACAGCAGTATACTAACCTCTTTCAGAGAAACTGGTTCGGCAAATATGCTTCCTGTATCTTTTTCCTCCAACTGATCTAATGACTGGCGCAGCAAAAACACAAAGGGCTGCAACTGGTACTCGGTTGCCAACTGGTGTATGCGGATCTATAAAGTAGTTGTCAATTCATGCAAATGATTTTCAAAACTTCTTTGAGTTCAGGATATAATCAGGTTATAACTTTAACAAAATTATCTGCTAAAACATAAAGTTTTTTACCAGGCCTGGAAGCAGCCTGTGACTAGTCATGGCAGGGTGTTGCTGTGGGCACTGTACAGCTCAGTTCTAAACAAGAGTTGTACTTTTAGTATGAGATCACACCTACTTTGTATAGCTTTCACATACATTCCACAATTAAAAGAATAACAAAAGGTCAAAACCATAGCCACTATAAGAATCCAATTTGAGGCTACCGAAAACCATTCCGCCCATAGCCGAATTGGGTGTTACATCCTTGACATGAAGTTACAAAGTGAATATATGTCTGAAGACAGTATGAGAAGGCACAATAAAACATTGTGTTTAAAAAATAAAGAAGTTTTTATCCATAAAGTCACCTTGTTATTTCCTAGTAAATTCAACTTCTGAGGAAAGCCTATCAAAGATCTTAAATTGTTTTACAAAAGATGCATTTTTCTGCCAAAGTTGATTTTGGTTTTATAACATCAAGGATGTTTGAAGACTTTAGATCTCAACAGTACTGACAACTTTTATAACTTCAAAACATATTTCATACCTGTTCCCTTTTTAATTTTTCTCGCTTCCTGATAAGTTCAACCAGCAAACGTGCCTTCTCCAAATCTTGCCTCAATCTCTGCCAGTATTTGAGTTGCTCTCGTAATGCATTGCTCTGCTTATCATTCTTTGACTGCTGCAAAATCAGGATAGAATTAATGTTAGCAACAGCCCAGTGACTGCAAACTCATCTACCCCAAAAGTGGGTCACAAAATTATCACAACATTATCAGAAAGGTGTAATGTGACAACTAAAAAACAAAGACACATTACAAAAATGAGGTAAGTTAAGGTAAGTTCACCATTTTGAATGTTCACACAACACACAAACTGTCAATTAAATACTCGCATTTTATTTTAATGGTTAATTTGATATGTTTATCAAAAGGTGACAGTCAGATTGTAACTTGTGGGGCATTCAAACAAAGACAAATGTCACAAAAACTAACTAGTGCTCTAGAAACTAAAATAATAACAAGCATATTGACAAAATAACTAAATTGAACTTATACAGAAACACAATGGCGTTTCCATGTGAGCGGACTTATCCCTAGCCTTCCTCCACTTTTTTTTATATCTTCATACGCTTATCATATAAAGGAGGAAGGAACATGGTCTTGGTATAACAACCTCAGCAAAATATTGGTGTGGCTATGTTAACTCAAAAAGCCCAACTAAGGCAAGAAGCAGCATAAATCAATCCACTAACAAACTAAGTAAGTAACTTCAGATGAACTTAATACATTAATGCCAGGTGGCAATACTGGCCACCATAGTAAGAAGTCATTCATCAATATTGAATGCACCTCATCAACCCTGCTTACTTCCTGCTGGCTGCTTTCATGACCCACTTATTGGTTAGCATTAAAAAAGTAAACATTGGAGCTAAGACTCAATTTTCGAGAACATATCCAAAATAATTACATTTTATCTCAGACTATACAAAACTTGGAGAGAAATTATCAGACGATTCACCTGATGTAAGCTTATAAATCTCAGCACAGTTAGTACCAAAAAATTCAGAATGAGTGATGGCGGTCAATTTTACATTCTTAGATTTTAATTTTATCTACATTTTAATATTTTCACTTCAAAAGTTTCCAGACCTGTCCCAGTTGATTCAACTTATTTTTGATCTGCTGAAAATTCATCACTATTCCTGCTGTTGTTAACTCTTTAATACTTCTGAGAATGCGTATATGCAGTAGCAACAGCTTCATAACAGAATCTGTCGGTTAGTTAAGAGGGAAACCTCTGAGCTCTGTACACTTCACATATAGTGCAAATTACCAAGTAATTACATCATACTGGATTTCAAATAGGAACTGAACATCAGTGGTATAGATCACCCACCATGTTAATCAAAAAACCAACACGAGTTGTGTGACTAAAGCGCCCCGGACACTATCATGTGGCATTAATTACTCACCTAGGATTCAGTATGCACACAACATGTCAAGTATTACAAGCACTGTCAACATGATGAAGATAAACCTTTAACTTACATGCTCTTTGTTCCTTGTCATGTGGTTTGATTGTAACCTCCGCAGTAATGGCACACCAAAACGTGACTGTCTTTTCAGAGTCCAGTAACTCAACAAGCGCTTCAGGAACTGCTCTTTCTTTTGCAAACTCACAAGACTAGATATTCTATTCAACCTGAAGAAAATATTGCATTACTTTTAGTTACCAAGGCTATGAACATGGCGAGAATTCAAATAGCTTTGGAATCAGTTCAGAACTCGCATCAACACGTCAAGTTGATGTCAAAACAATCATGAATGTGCAGTGCAATGTTCACTGATCTAATATGAATTGGTGCATCATCTCTTCATGTAAAATGTTTTGAATTCTGTATTTTCATAACACTCCTGGCCATGACAATGTACTCAAAACCATTATCATACATTTTACCATGTTGCAATTCCTAGACTTTTTCTTGTATATACAGGAGTCAAACAATTGTATCCTTGTGACGAGTGTGTTACAATGGTGTTATTTTATCAGGACACTGAGCAGATCAAATCAAGAAAGCGTCTAGATGGATTCTGCAATCTTACAGCTATATACCCACTTTCGCTAGTTGGGTGCAGGATAAAAGCCTGCATTACCATTGAGGAGCTAGATGATTATAGTGTGGTGACACCTGCAAGCTGGTACTGATGAACCATTTGTGATACCACAATGTGGCAGCAAGATGTGGTCAAGATTTAAAAAATGTGCATGAAGTGACTAAGCAACCATCCATCAGCTGTGTTGTTTAACATTGCACTGGCAATCTTTCAGTCGTAATGCAGTGTGATATGCAAGGTGCTCTACATTAGAAAAAGATTGATGAATGAAAAAGTTAAAACAAGATTTCAACATTAGTGGCCTTGAATGACAAGGTAGTGAATGAATGATTTGGATTTTACGTGATTTTCAGTAATCTTTCAGCCATATCGCCATGGGTTCACCTATGTCATGATGGGGTCGGAGCCCAATTATTTGAATATTCGGGCTGAAAGAGAGGTACCCAGTTGGGATTCAAACCCACAACTGCCACGGCTGGCAAGTTACTGGGCTGACACACTGACTGTCTGAATGACAAGCATTAAGGGTACTGGAGCCATCTTATTTCTGAGTGGTACCATATCACTCCCTAGAAGCTCCACTGGGTGAAACAGTTCAATGTGAAGAAGGACCAGATCCAGCCAAACAATACCAACAGATTACATTCTGCATCAATCTCCTGTGCAAATCTTTCAATAACCTCAAAACCAATACGATTTCTGCAGCCCTTGCAATTGGCTTCGGGAATGCAGAAGGACTTGCGGAAGCAACTTCATTTTGAGTCTTCGGCCAAAAAGACTGTCCAAGGGATTCTCCACGCATTTTTTGGCTAAACAAATAATCATGTTGAAATTGAATTCCTATTGACCTAATGCATAAATTTCCAAGTTATGCCAAAGCGCATGTGAATAAGCAATGTAAAATTCCTGTTGTTTTCCCTGCATATAAATTAAGGGAGGTAAGTGAGTGATTTGAGGTTTTACGTGATTTTCGGCAATCTTTCAGCCACATCACCACAGTCGCACTAACATCATGTCAGTGTGAGGCACCTGTCTCTCCGCCCTGAAAAGAGGTGCCCAGATGAGACTAAAACCACAATGAAGGGAGTTATTCGAGATCTAAGGTTGGGTCTGGTTCGATGTTTCATTGTGCTTGTTCATGCCTGCTTCGTTGTGCTGCAAGCATTCCGCAAAGGCATCCAAACAGAGAACCAGTCAGTGAATGTGATTTAACGTAGCAGGGGGTAATATTTCAACCATAACGCTACGGTTTGTACAAAGAGCACCACATGTTCGAGTCGAACGAAAGTGACCCAGCCGAAAACACAGAACCAGATTGACCAATCAAAACAGATTGATTGTCTTAGCAGAAAAAACTAACAAACTCAGAATGCTTGTCGTCTTTCATCTTTTCAGAAGAAATACCAAACGGTTCAACAACACAGTGCACTGTCCAAAGCTATTATCTATTATGGTTCGATTAAAGAGGTTAAAATCAGTCTGTTTTCCTTTTTTTATGCACAAGTTAACAAATAAGTTTTCAGACAGTTTGATTGCTTATTAAGATGCTATCTTTGTCATGCAATAGTATAAATAACTGTGAGTGAGTGTGTGAGTGAAATGTATTTTTACATTGCAGGGGGTAATATTTCAGCCATAGCCAGTGTGATGTACAAGAGGCACATCAAGAAAAGGGACAACACATGATCAATAGTAAGAAAGAGAAAGCAAAAGATCCTCATTTTAGACAGCTTTTACGGCAAGCATGAGAATACTGGGTCCTATTCTTTATAGTCTTAGAGCGACACCCCCGGGAACCCCACAGGTTTATAAATAACTGCTGAAGAGATTGCTGAAGTAAAGTTATTATCCTAGGTAATTTTTCTGTCGAGGCACATCTGCCTAATTACAAGGGCTGTTCTGTTGAACCAGATTCAAACCCAGACATTCTAGAGACAAGACATGGGATCTGAACTACACTAACACCTTGCAAACACTCATGCACTCTGAAATAACCCATGAAACAACAATTCCAGCTGTACATACCTTGAGTGAGGAATAATTGGAATAGACACCACAGGTACAGCATTGCGTTTCTCTGCCAGGATCTTCCTGGCCTTTCTCATTTTAATTCTGGACTTTTCTTTGGCCTTTTTAGCCGACACTGACTTGTCTTCGTCTGCCAAAACTGGCGCGCAGTCTGAATCGGCAGGTGTGTGTACATCACAGTATGCAGTTTTCCTCACACCAGTTGTGGTACCATTAGGGCCACACTCATGAACTGGTTCTATCCTCATGAACAGTCCAGCTTGTTGCGCACATGTCACATGAAATGCTGTGTAACAGTTTGTCTTGTGACACTGAATGCAGGCACCAGAACCTCTTTGTTTACATATATAACAAGTCAATTTCTTGCGAGCAGCTGGAATCCTATCAATACTATCAATTGGTTCCAAGAATACTGTATTTGCGAAGCCCACTTCTGGAATCCACAGTGCACAAACCACATGTGCCCAACGACCATCCTCTGTCTGTTTGAATGCTCCTCCCTTATTGGGGCACAAACAACAATCCACAGCTCGAGAAGGCGACTGCAAACAGCGCCGACACAACCACTGTCCCTCTGGAATGTAGGGTACACCATAACACTCTTGGTGCACTGCCAAGTTGCACATGTCACAAAATAAGATCACATTGCTGTTCTGACATTCTCCATCCATGCATATTGAGCACACAGCATCCTCATCTATGGATGGATTGGGATCTTTTCCTGAGCTTTGGCTTTGAAAGTATGCCTCTTTTTCAAATCTGTCCATAAGTGTCTCAAATATTTCTTGTGACACTGTCGCAATTCCATCTGAACCCCGCTTTTCATTCAACAGTTCCAACCATGCATGGTCCTGAAAGATATTAGCAGCACTAAAGTTCAGGAAACAAGTTTTCAAAATATAAATTATCAGTACTAAATTAAAGTTTCAGAATCCAAACTATGAAAGCAACTATGCCCTTATTTAAGCATCTTAAAGACACGGCAGACCTTTGCAATCCAATCGTTCATGATAAATTTGTGCACGATCTGACCGCAGTCGATTGAATCGTTGGTTCACTGCACACACGAACGATTTGATCGTTCGCGATTTTAGTCACGTGACTGAATTACAATAAATCACGTGATTTTTGTCACCCCACGTGATGAAATCGCGGCCCATAATTGGTAGATGAAAAAAATCGGCCGTTGGTTTACCGCAGACCTTTGCAATTGCATCTGTTACGATTAGATCATGCGATCAAATCGGCCGTTTTGTTCACCGCAGACCTTAACGATTCGCAAACGATCTATTCATTTGCAAAAAAGGTCTGCAGTGGGCTTAAGCATTTTCTGTTAAATTTACAAAATTGAATAATATTCTTGAAACTCACCTCTTCATCCATGTCATATTCCACTTCATCATCAAGTTCATCCGAGGACTTTTCCATGTAACGATAATAGGAGGAAGATCTTGTGGGAGGAGCTGAGGGTTTTATATAGTCATCTAATACTTTCACTTGTGCTTCAGGGAGTTTCAAAGCATTATTTGGAATCACAGAACCATTTTCTTTCTTCTTATTATTATCCACACTTTTTCCCCCTTTGAGGGGAGATTTCTCTGCCTTTTCTTCTTTTTCAGTATTCTGCTGATTATCAATCTCATCTTGAGAAATGATTTCTAGAGGTTCATATATATCTATCCTGTGAATTCTTCCATCAAGGTCTATTTCCACAAGTCTCTGTGCTTCAGCATAAGTCAAAGTTTCTCTTGTTGGAGATCGGAAAAATTCAGGCGGAGTTGGCGAACGCCTGATGCTTCGATGATGCCATTTATTCATTTTCTTTTTGTTCTTTTTGCCAGAAGCCGGAGATGGCACATTTTCGGGATTTTCATGATCATAATTGTACATGTGGAACTGAATTCCTGAAAAACTTTTGTACATTTTTCCACAGCATTCTATTGGACATCTGTATGGTGGTTTAGTTGCTCGCAGATTCTGGCAGAAAACTTTCACATCAAAATTGTGGTCAACTTTTGGCTCCATTGCTTCAGCCATCTTTCACTGCCAAAACAAAAAATGAAAAAACAGTCAGTCAAAACTGAAAATTGGGTGAGTGGAATGGATTTTTACATTGCAGGGACAATGTGATGTGCAAGAGGCACATCAGGAAAAGGGACAACACAGGATCGATAGTAAGAAAGAGAAAGCAAAATATCCCCATTTTAGACGGCTCTTACGGCAAGCATGAGGATACTGGAGTACTATTCTTTCTGGTGATAGAGCGACACCCTGGGAACCCCACAGGGTCACTGAAAATTGAAGTCCTGTAAACATGCATACCATCACTTGATACTATCAGTATTGTCATCAAGCTGAAGGATGAAAACAGAAAGCCTCTTGGTTGGATCAGCAAGCCGTCATTCTCAGACTGTTGTTACATCATTGTTATGTATTTAGATCAAATGGACATCCCCATCTCAGACACTGTGAAGGATCTTGGAGTAATCACACTCAGAACTTAGCATGGATAGTTTGCGTTTGCAGTTTTCAATATAAATTGATTCCTTTTATGTCAATGAAGGTTTTAGATTTGTATGTACTTTATTTACTCAGGTCTTATTGTATATCATACTTTAATGCTTTTAACATGTTTTTATGATATTTCATGAGCATGCTGGCTGCATGGAAATGTTGGGCTATGCAAATGTCAGGGTTTCACCTTGTCAAATATTTATGTGGGTCCAGGGGATCCCTAATGTTTATTTTTTGGGTTCCAAGGTAAGAAATAGGGGTCCAAGTTCCAGTACTTGACATGTTCAATACAGTAGATGTTATTTAGAGATTTGAAAATGTCAACACAAAGACAGGATTGTAGACAAATTTATGTTTTAATTACTGAAAAAACAATAAAGTAATTTCTCAACCGACTTATTGCGTCTAATGATGTCACAAAATCCCTGAAATGTTCTACTATTTTTATCTATTTTAATGGATGGATACTGAGCACGTCAATTTGTTATGGTTGAATGTCATGACCTGGTTGCGCAGATGTTCAGAAACTCACTTACAATATTGTCACATATGTGGATATGGCTCAAAAGTCAATCTGTGACTTAATATTAAGTCTGAAAAACAGCAGACCGGTCCCATCCGAGTGGACGAATTGAAGCGAGAAAGTTTGGACAAAGCCGAAAATGAAGCGGAAGTTTACATTTGATCTGTGGAAAGGGTTTCTGATTAAAAACACCAGCGTGCTTAACTAAAAACAAAAACATTTTAATGTATTCATTAGACAATGTAATATATTCGTTAGACTGCCGGTCAAACTGTCTTATAACGCCACACTGCGTCTAACTACGCGTTCCGTTCTGGATGGAACAGCCCGACAACATGGCTATGGCGAAACAGGAAGTAGGACGAGTTAATAAAATATGCATCATGGCGTCCAACTTCCTTCCAAAACGTTTGTTCTTTCACAAATTTTCCATCAAATATTATGATAATCGAGATAGCAATAATGTGATTTACTTCAGGCAACTTATTTTGCAGAAAAGGATCTCCACATCCCGCGTTTTGAAAGGAGCATGAGGAGAGCCTACATTACGGTTAACAATCGAAGGTGAAGACAAAGATACTCACGAGGCTTTTCTCAAAAACACTTGAAATCGCCGATCATTCGATTATTCTGAACTGTATGTTCTGGTTCTTTTGAAAAACCACCATGTAGTCTGAAACATGGCTTCCATTCAGACCATGGCTGCTGTATACTAGCGCATAAATTAAATAATTTCTAAAATTATTTCCATCTCGACACACGGCGTCCCTGTTGGCTTCGAATTTCGCGCATGCGCTTTCAGCTAACGCTGCAAACCATCGCTTCCGGTTATCAGTGGCGGGAAAAACGTACCTAATTTAAAACTTTTTTAGATCTAAAATACCAAAACGTTTCTTTGTTGAGAGTTTTGTGTGACAAACTCAAATGAAGGCATTTTACTTGTTCATTTCCAAGATCAGATGTCAGAAGCAACAAACATCATAGGCCTACACTTTAAAATGTTAATATTAATGTGCAATCATTTTACATGCAGCCAGAATTTATGTACAGGACTATGCCTACATAGGCCTAGGCATAGTTTAATTACTTATACAACGAACAGTAGCTGGCTCATTTCACATATCCATGCATTTCGAACAAAGTACGGTTAGCCTACATCGTGGGCGAGTAGGCTAAAGTAAACTCACCTAGCCTATATTTATGGCCCCTGTAATTGCGATCACCTGATGATACGGTAATTAAACTGCACGACACAGGCGGATATGGATAATGTTTGTACTTCGACTGGTCAAAATGGTGCATGTGTAACCCCCCCCCCCCCTCCTTTGGAGCCTTCATTATCACGACAACTATATATACAGATGACTGAAATTCGACAGAGGAGACATAGGCCTACATAATAATAATAATAATAATGGATAGTTCTTTTATAGCGCGGTATCTCCACCTAAGAGTAGACTCAAAGCGCCGCCATATATTACCCTGG
>JAUELE010235706.1:0-11735 GCA_031471655.1 Diodora aspera
GAAAATCTACGGCCAATTTAGTATAATGATCGATGGATATATATATCCTTTGTTGTCTCCGTTTGGACCAAATATCTATCCCCGTTTCGTCTAATTGTTCAATCGCATGTCATCGTTATGGCGTATGGCCAGTTCTATATTAGCGTACATTCCTCCAAATGCAATGCGCAATCTATTTTTAGCGTCAGACGAAGACGGAAACTCCCTTTTCTTTATCGCCTCAATTAATGTGCAATCTTTGCGTAAACAATCGGAACAAAATACAGCACGGTATTATATTACTAGATGAACAGAAAGACAAGGTCTGAACATAGATTGGCGTACCTGCATCACTGACAATGCTCCTTTAAACTGGAGCCAAAGTTTACAACTGATTTATTTACAAGAATATTTGTCTTATTTTGGATAACGCTTCGCTGAAAAGTAGCTGTTCTGTTACTGTTTGAGTTAAGCCCCGTTCGGGGTTCGAACCCTCGCTCTCGTGCAGGCACAATTGATCTGTAACAAAGGTCGGTTATGCAGACCGCTCAAACAGATTTCGCTAGTTCAGCAACCGAAGTTTAAACACTTTTGACATTTAGTACCCCGAGTCACAGTTCTCAAGCAATCTGACACTACAACAGGCAGGCAGTATAGAGTGAAATACACACACGTACAAACAAATAATGTTGTATTTGATCATTTCAGAAACTGTCACTAATTATTTCAAGTAATTCACTTGATATTCCATGATGTGACCTTTCTTATCACAGGTAATGCATTATACATTTTGATTCAAGCGTCAAGTCAGTAACATGGGTTTCCCGATCTGATACAGGTTTTTCTGTTCTAACCTTTCAGGAACTATTTTATTCTAACATGCTTACAAACAAAACAGTACTTTTTATTAACAAGGATGAATGTCACTTTGCTGGTACGCTCATTTCTAAACCCTCTTGGTATATCTACTCTTGTAAATAGGCGAAAATGGCAATAGATGCCATTATGCATATATCAGATTTGTCCAAAAAGGCTAAAGAAAGCCTCTTTGCTTTGGAGTAATTCATGTAATTTGGTAACGTGCTAAAAGGGATACCGGTCAATTGAGTTTTATGAGTACCTCAGGGTACATGACGGGACCCAGTTACCACATCTAGAAGATGGTTGTAAACATATACTGACGTCAAAAAGAAAGTATACCAAGATTTTGAGGGACTACTGAATAAAATCCCAAATGCGTTGGATATACAATAGAGATATCCCTTCAAGATTTGGAAGGTTTATCAATGAGATGATGTCAATCAAATTACACTCACCGAAATCCAAGCATCCTTTTGATCAACTATGGGATAAAGACGTAGGAAAAATTATTGAAATCATCTGGTATACTTTCTTTTGGACGTCAGTATATATATATAAAATATATGATATTTCCGACTAACACGCAGTGAATTGTAGACATTTCTGTCATTATGCATGCATTGTACACAACCTTTATCGATGATATGAGATATTAAGAGCTTTATAGAATAAATTCGCTCTGGATTGTGTGAATGTAAAGAGCCAATCGCATGTCTTCAGAGTTACAAACTAGTTAGTGTGTCCTACTCTATCTATCCATGTCTATCTGTTGTTGCTCTCTGTCTGCCTGCCTGTCTCTTCTGTTCTTCTTCTTCTTCATTTTCTTCCATTGAGGGATTTCACCTGCATTGTACAGCAGAGGGTTTCGATACCCAGGCTTCTACTGAATTCTGGTAAACGCAGAGATAAAAGTCATACTTTCTTACTCATGTGCCCGGTTCAGTAGTTCGCATTACACGACTATTGTTAAGACCTCTTTATATATATACATGTATATATTTCTTTTTCTAATGTTCCCATGCGTGTAAACCGTGCTCAGAGCGCATCACATCATAACCCTGATGTAACTCAAGCAGTCTTTTTGGGCGCTTAGTGTTCACAACACTCCTAATCGAGGACCAGGTACCTAGTTTCAGCTGGGTCGACTGAGGCAGTTATGAGCCAAGTCACTTGCCCAAGGTGACACCACTGACATTGTGACATCATTATGACGTCAGCGTCTCAGTGCGAGGCAGGGAGTTCCAACCCTGGAAGGCCTGAGAGCTTTTGCAACGCCAGCCCATCGCCCATCCAACTACCGCCAGGGCTGGACTTTGCTTAACTTCTCAAGTGAGTGAGCAACGTGCGGCGCACGAGACCAACTTACTTCACATAAACATATATCTACGATTACCTTCTCTGCGTCAAAATAACTCATATAAATCAATTCATTCACTGGTAAAGAAATATACAGACATTTCAGATTTCTCCTTGATAGAAATCATATGGTTTGCACAAGAGGCGAGTACATGGTTACATCTTTACATTGTCTCCGCAATTTCCTCATTGTGATATTTCCCAGAAGAATAGACCTATAATGTTATCACTTGCGTCACGATCAACATCAATTTCAAAGAGCTTTGTACCACGGCGAGGGTATTTCCGTCTGTCATTGTAGAGATTCCCTGACATATTGTACATTCTGACTGCAGCCTTTGAAGACGAATTGATGGAAATTATTCGATCTCGCCGAGTCGAGTGGCAGATGAAATGAACGAGGTTTTATATGGTTTCATAAATTAGCTCTTCGTGACATTTTGGCTATTTCGTTAATAAATTCAAATGTCCAATATAAAAATGTGTGCAAGTTTTCAGTTTGTAGCAAATATCACGTTGTGAGAAAGGTTTGACTGAAGTATTCCATTGGCCTTTTTATTGTACAAATCAGTGGTTAACATATTAAACAGTGGTTAACTCGTACTGCTTGGTTTGGTTCACTGTATAGTACTGGCATCGTACCAATGTAATACAGGTAAAGTTTTGACTTTACAATTTGTTCGCCATCCGTGACTCATCATTAAAGTTTATACTTTACAATATGTTGGCCACCCGTAGTTCATCATTAAAGATTCGACTTTACACATGTTCGCCACAGGGTTAGGGTTAAGTGTTTCCCCACACAGAAATTATGCTCAATCAACATTATCATTCTTTAGACGGTGATGTGAGATGGTGAACATATTGTAAAGTTTTTGCCTTCGTAAATTCTAGTCTGTGCGTGTTGTTCAGTCCACCAGCTGATTTGCATGGGTTTAGAAGCCATGCCCGATCAGCTGCGTCTACCTTTCTATGCACATAATATATCCTTCCCTAGTGATGTCAAAATTCGTGTTATACATGTACATCACTGGGAACATACTTTTGTTCGGTGTAATTTGTCTAACAGTTCAGTATATGTTTTCAGTGAAACATGTTTTTTCAGAATAGTAATTGAATCAAAACACAACATTTGAATTCGGTAAACAATTGGTGTGAAAGGCTACTGTTCTTTTATGATTAAACTCTTTCACGACATAATTGGGTACAGCGGCAGGCTGTACAAGTTCAGAATTAATTCTATGCCAGCCCGAAGGCAATGGGACAAAAGAGTACATGTACCTAAATCGAGAAGGTGAAAGACACTCAGGTCGAAACTACATAAGCCATGGGCCCCTTGGTGTACAAGACTAACATGGGACTGAAAGAACCACGCCAACGTATAGTTGCCCACCTCCTCCAACACAAATACTGAAGGTTCACCACCTTTAATTAAGTCAGTATTATAGTCACATTAAACACAACTAATGCGACAAAATAACATTTTATTACACAACCACAAACAACTCACATAGTAGCGTTATCACAATTGGAATGTGTTTGATGTTATGTAAATCATATTCAAAATGAAATTAGATTTAGATTACAATTTAGTTCCCAATCCACAGAAGGAATTACCTCTTTAATATTTTATGTTGAACGTGGTAGAGGAGCAAAACAATTACTTCGCATTCACATTTCACCTTCTTGAAACATCCAGGACGAAAACTGATGAATACTGTCGTCTTTATGCATGGATTCGTCTTGAATGCTTTTAGACAGAATCGTCAGTTCCGTCATTATACTGTTAATCTTGTCAAGTAGTTATGCTCATATTTTTTCGTCAGTGGTTTATTATGTTTCTCGTTATAAAGCATGTTATTTATAAAAGATAAATATATAATATATAATCTATGAATATAAGGTTATATCAGACACTCACTGAGTGTCCTATTTGCATTGCATGCATAATAACCACAAGACTGCACATTACATGAAAGATTCATGCCAGTTCCAGAAATCCAGTTATCGTTCTAGAACTATGAAGCAAATTGAATGAACATATATTTGTATAATATCTGTCTTCTGTCTGGCTGTCTGTGTGTCGTTGTGTATGCGTGTGTGGGGGGGTGAATGGATTGGTTTCTAGTGATGTTAACATCCAAGATTGACGGTTTAGTATCACATTTAAGTCTTCATTTTGATATGCCTGTATTTGTATTTTGTCTCATGATATTGATTGATTGATAAACGTATATTTTATTGACTGGTTGGTTGATTGATTGATTGATACACTTATATTTTATTTCGTGACGTTCCAGTTGACGTACAAGGTACAAATAACTATTGTACTATTGAAGTAATAAACTTTTAAAGATACATAGTTTTTAACCAAACACTTACGTGCTTGGCTTGTGCTTGTTGTTGAATACATTCGGTTGGTCAATCTTGGACAATTAATTGTTTGATCCCCTAGACACGAGTCATAATCAGCTGGTTCCTGAAAGGTTGAGTTTCAGCATTTAAGTAATAGACAATTTAAGTGTAGACAATGTTCTTGTCATGTAAACCCATTCGTACGTACTTCCCAAACTCGTGTCCGACTGGTATCACTCTGCCCTTTTTCTTTCTTTGACATTTTCAAAAGTCTCCGTTACAAGGAGGATGTGAAGATATTGGCGACGCCATTGTATCCAGAGATGGATATAATCGGCATTGGTGTGACTTCACAGGCTGAAACACTCACGTGTTTCCTTTGTTTTCGTCCGTGTTTTTCAGGGCCCCATTCTACAAAGTCATCGTTCTAAAGATCAACATTTTAACGTTGAAAGAATATGGTGAAATTTCGATCTTAACGACTTGCGTCAACATTCAGGTCGCTTTGTTAAACGGGGTTCTGGGCCACACTTTAATAGGACACCTTTAATACTAGTTTTCATGGTACATGTATTTAAAAAAATATATGAATCAAATGAAAACGTTTGACAATGTTAGTGTTTAATGTCATGTCATGTCGATCTCTTAAAATTGGCAATTCCATGAAAAATGCCACTGAATGGAACCATGCTGGTACTTACGACGAATCAGGGTAGACCTCTGTTAAACATTTTGGAGAAAAATCGTGTGCTGTGTGACTTTTGCTGAGGTGCATACTTTCAATTTCTCATACTGGCATTGTTGATTCTTGTGCTGAGTTGTCAATAACATAAAATGAAGTCTATGATGTACATTTCTATGTTGTTGACTTTAGCAAAGCCAGAACGGACGTGTTTGTCTCATATGCTGATGAAGGTAGAAAAAGAGAGTGGTAGTGTTATTGTTAACACATTCATTATGATGATGAACTACTGTGTTGTAGTCCATGATCATAAGTGATGCAACATCTGCACTGTGTATTTGTATGCTAGACTGGTAGTACTCGTTTCTATTCTGGTTCAAGATCAAAGATGCTGGAGCCGCTCTGTGGAATGCACTTCCAGAAGGAGTTCGACAGTGTCATGATGTCAACAGTTTTCGCTCCACACTGAAGACCATCCTCTTCAAAGAAGCATATCCTCTTTAAGCGCTCTTGAGCAGGGACTATCTCTGGATACGCAGCGCTATAAAAATGCATAATTTATTATTGTATAATAGTAACAAATACCTGCTTCTAGAATAAATGTGAGGAATCATCTGATGGGTTTAACATTCAATTAACGTTAATACTGTGAGCCTGCATACATGTATCTGTGACCTGGCCCTATGCATGACAACGAAGATTATTAAGCTAACTCATTAAGGAATTATTAAATGACTTATCTGCATTAAACTCCATAATATGATGCAAAAGTTGTCACAGTGTTGTGAGAAATACCCGAATTGGCCATACAAATTAAAATGTGTGTTTAAGTATGCCAATTCATGCTTACAAAAGAAACTTTTAATTGAAAAAGGTCTGATTAATTCGATGTATCGTGTTGGACTCATAAATCTTAATAGTGAAAAAGAATTATTTTATTATACATTTCAATATTTCTTTCTGAGTGCGTTTCCCAGTTTTAAAGACTTCATGAAAGTACTACACATATAACGTCAATGCGTTCAACTACCTCAAACTACAATGATTTATTTGTAAAATTTGTCCTTTTTAGAGACAGAGTTTAAAGACATACATGTATAAGGTGATGTTCATGTGAAGTCCATTTGCCAAAATGAAAACGAATGAATAATCATAACAACATGCGAAATCATAGAAACGTTTCTGTTAAAACATCCATTGAGTTCTAACATGTTCAAATACCCCCGGAGTTAATAACTGCTCTGTGTGTTCAGCAGTCGGCTTCTGTATTAAGATAACATAACTTAGTAATATAGAGATACGTGCATGCTTCTATCTTCGCAATAAATTCAACTTAATCAGTATGTAAATTATTAACGGGCTGGTACAATTATAGTAACGGGTTACAGAGAGCTGTTGAGATGGCTGTATGATTGGTAATCTAGTTCTTTTAGTACCTGTATTTGCAAACTGTTCGCTAACATTACGGAAGCTTTTACTGTTGCTGTGATTTATTGGTTATTGGTGTTGTACCTCACTGTGTATTTATTCATAAGAGCATTCCCACACTTCTAATTTACATACACGTACGTGTGTGTCTCCACTGCAAACAAATACACACAGAGCTCCTTATCGTTAACGTACATGTATACCTACCAGTCTATCTTTGAACTCACATACCATTGTAAAACTACCGTTATTGGAAACAATTGCAAACCAAAATTGCTGTGAACTGCAAAGTGTTCACACAAACTGAATATGTATAAGGACGAAACAAAATAGGACTGATGGACAATTTGGCCGTATCATCATTTATTACAGTATTTCTGATAAACGACTGTGTGATGCTTCCAGGACAGCTTTTGATGAAGCACGACCATCTTCTCCAGCAACATTTCTGGCGTCGCTGTATTCATAGTCCACTGGTCTTACTTCTTAAACTAAACGTCTATCATTTGGCATTATCTCACCCTTTCGGCTTCCCATTATATTGCTTTAAGTAAACTGTTAATGTAGCAGGGCAGCAGAAATAGACCCGTAAATCCTGGCTCCCTGAACTGGCGATAGGCGTTGCATAATAAATACCTACCAGAATACTTCGCACTGTGGTGTCCATGTCTGTGAACTTCAGAGTGACATGTAGTCCTGCGCCATGACTGTGAAATCAAATTTCAAAAAAAGAAATTTCGAGATTTAAGCAAGTCTAGTTTCTTATTAAAGCAAGTCTAGGTTCCTTGATGAAAACAGCAAAGCAGAGAAGGCTCCCTTTCCGTAAACAAAATAAAATAATGAAAACCGCTGGGATTCCTCATTTTTCGGAAAGGTCGAAATACATTCATTTCGCCTTTTAAGACCAGAGGGCGCTAAATGGAGATTGGCCTTCTTCACGAGGTGCAAAAGTAACTAAGGCGTTATATGCTAAATGGTTCCGTCGTGATCTGTACATATTTTAACGTAGACATTAATCACTTCCAATGTTGATTTGTGAAAAGGAAACATTGAATGTAACCACTTATAGTCTGTCGCCCAGACCCTAAAGCATACAAAGATAATGGAGCCTGCCCAAGTCTAAATATTTAGCAAGTCTAGGATTTCTCAGCTTTAGGCAGAAATTACGAATATCCCTGGGCTCCTTTTTGGTTTTAGTATTTTAATATTTTTGTAGATTAATATTTCGCGGACTAAATGTCAGTCTATTGAAGTTTTATCGATGCGCTTTAGGGGTGTTTCTACGACGCTCTATGTATTCACCATTATATGCTGTTGATAATACGTGGAGTGAGGTTGGGGCATTGTTTGGACAGATAGAATCTCAGTGGCATGTATAGAATCGGGAGACCCTATTTTTTTTTATTCATCTCTCTCTCTCTGTTTTACTGCACCCACATACAACAAAACACACACTCAAGACCTTCCCTTGCATGTATTATCGATTTATATGTGGAATATTTTCATTCTCTGCCTTATTAAGTTCGTCATTTTGACTAGAAACATTAGGGATAGTTAGCCTACATGATTCGTTCACTGACCTAATTTCAAATCTTCGTATTATCCAAGAGAGCATCGCAAACTTTTGGGTGGGCGGATGATGTGCACCTAGCTATATATAGCAACGTTTCCCCCAAAAGACTTAAGTCTTCTAAAAGCAGTCTATACACGGGGTTATAAGTCAAGTGCCCCAGGAGGATCTGCTGCCCAATCCTCGAAGCGCCATCGATCACTCGGATTCTCGTCGGCAATTTGTCTACAATCAAACGACATCGATTTTCTCTAACTTGGCGGTCTAACCGAGATAAACGAGAACAACTCGCCGATTCGATAAGGCTAAAACAGACTTGGTCTTGCCCAGCCTGTTGCTATGACCCGTCTAGTAATCTAACTGACTTGGTCACCCCGATCAATTAAGTTTTAAGTCTTTTAAGGTAATCGTAAGTGGGGACCATGCTTTAAATATATCAAGCCCTGAACAGGGATATTTGCTGTGCACTTGACACAACATTGTAACCTTTTCGTTTTGCGTGTTAAATATTCCAAGATGGAACTTGACGTTTTTTGGATAGAGACATTAAGAACGTTTCCGTTCATGAAGAAATGCAAAATGTTATGTTTTTTATATAATTTTAATAGTGGTTTTAATTGTAATGTTTGTTATGAGAAAGAGAGGGCCTAGAGAGAGAGAGACAGACAGACAGACAGACAGATATAATACTGATAGCTGAGGGGGGTTGTTTTTAGGTCTTGTGTCTTAGAAACTGTCATCCTTAGTCTTGTTGTCAGTGGAATCATATGATGAATAATTGTGCATTTTGTGAATAACAAAACAAGAATCGTATCATTCATATCCTTCCCAAACGTTGTAGGAACGCTTAAAACGTCCAAGATGAAATGGTCGTAATTTTCAAGATGGCCGTCATTTTCAAGATGGCCGCCATAGAGGTGTCGGTAAGAATATAACACTCCAGTATGTTTAGGTTGTACGTTCATTGAAACGTATACGAAAGGGAGATCTGTTTGAAAACCTTGATTCCTATTCTCAACATGTTTGTACCATTTGTAAGATTTCTTTTTTTAAGGAGAACGTGGCCTAAAGCAGTCGTCTTGGCGTTTCCTATACTCTGACATTACATCTGAATTAGAATAGTTTTCCCACAATAGTTAGCCCTGCGTCATGGAGATGCAATCATCTTTTTTTCTTTATTTTTAAGATTCAGGCAAGTCTAGTGTTGAAACGCGTTGCAGTTTCCTTGAAAACATCGCCGGACAAAGGGTTTTTTCTGTTCGGTAAAAAAATGGTGAACACGCAGTTATTTTTGTGAATGGATTATTTTCATACTGTCCGTGCCTTAGTTGGATGCGTGTTCGCAAGAAAGAAATATGCTTGGAGCAAATGCGAAATGGATTAGATGAATACAGTGGATTTGTACACCTAAAAACGTGTTTCAAACACCTCACTTGAAAAAATATACGCCTGTCTTGACTAAGAGCCTGGCTAAAAAGTCTCCCGAAAACAATAAACTCCAGGCTTTTTAATACGATACCGGTACGTTGTAAAATGTAAGAGATATGAATTCAAGACAGTCTTAGACTTCAACATGAGGGTCTGTTCTTTTCCTTCTTTTCCACTGGTGATGCGGGTTTTCCTCCTGGAAGTGAACACATGGCTGAAAGAGTCCCACTATAAATCCTCAAGCTGGGCCCCGCTAAAGAGCCCCCAATTGGGTCCTCCATTCCCTAAAACCGACCCTGCATGACGGAATCAAATGACAGCAGAGACTTACATGTACTGGTATGATAAACAAGCCACTCGAAGCCACATTCGAAAAAGAGATTGAATATTTTTTTACACCCCCCCCCCCCACTACGAAGTCTGTCCGTTGGTTGGTTGGTTGGTTGGTTGGTTGGTTCGTTCGTTCGTTCGTCTGACCCGAAATCGTTTCCGGAGCAGAGCTCGAAAACTATGAGAGATTTCTTTACAAAACTTGGTACATCCTTTGCTATTTTGGATTTTACAAAATATTCAATTTGTCTGTTTCCATGGAAATAAATTGGACTTAGCCTCCGACTGGCCGAAATCGTTTCCGGAGCAAATCTCGAAAACTATGAGAGATTTATTTACAAAACTTGCCAAGTTGGTACATACATCCTTCAGATACTGTAGATGTGCCTGTTGATATCTTGGATTATACAAAATATTTAATTTTTCTTTTTCCATGGACACAAAATAAGATATAGCCTCACACTGGCCGAAATCATTTTCGGGGCAGACTTTAAAAACTATGAGAGATTTGTTTACAAAACTTGGTACATACATCCTTCAGATACTGTAGATGTATCTTTTGTTATTTAAGATTTTTCAAAAATATTATTTTTCCTGTTTCCATGGAAACAAATTTGGACTCAGTCTCAGACTGGAGTAAGCTATCTTTCCACAGCAGAAATTGAAAACTATATGAGATTTTTGTTCCCCCTCCCCCACCGTGTAGTGGCATAATGGTCTAGCTGTGGTTTTCGCTGTTTTGAGTTTTCTTAAGTTTTGTATTTCTTTTTACGTTTTCTGGAAAACATGCTCCACTTTGTCTCAAAACTAGGATAAGGCACTTTTCTGGACTATGACTCCTGAACGTTTTGACATTTCTTCATGAAACTTTGTGGGTACATCAGGCTTGTGGTCTAGTTTTGTCTTTCACTACTAGGAATTATGTCAAATTGTTTGATTTTAGTTTCTATGGCAACAATTTGGACTTAGACCACTGTTTTCATAGTATGCTTTGTTATTGACCATTACTGTGAAACCAATCATGATTGTTTATTAAAAGTATGTGTGTACATGAGACTTGTAATCTAGTTGTTCCTTTCACTACTATGGATTTATGTTATATTGTTTTTTGGATATTTGACAAAATAAGTTTGACTCTGTCTCAAATAGGTTAAAGTTCGTTTTCAGATCATAATTTCATTCATTTAGAGCAAGCTGTCCCGGCATTGAATCCTGCACTGTGGATACATGGGGCTTCCAAATGTTTCATCCTATTTTCTATATACACCGTATACTTTTGTAGTAAATAATGAGATACATGTAGTTCATTCAAATCATTATCTTTAGCCCCTTGGCGGGGGATATTGATGACTCTGACTGCTTGTTGTATTTGTGTCAGTTCTTTAGGACGTGTGTATATAATTATATTGTCAAGATGCCAACGGTGTTACATCCGCCTGTTCTTACACACGCGTTCAATCTTTTGACATTCTTTACACGATGATTAAACTTATTTTTGGTTTCTGTTGAGATCCATGAAAACATCCATTTGTTCAATAAGATAAAAAAAGGGTGTTTGGTTTCCATGGCAACGTCATCTAAATATCCGCACCTTTTCATTAAGCCGATTGTAGGTGGATCTTTAATGGAGGATGAAGCGAATAGAAAGTGGACATGTTCTCTAATCCTTTGTGATTGTGGGTAATCTATGGTCTTATTGAAACGAGCTGAAAGCAGATTATCGTCGAGATTTGTAAGGGGGATGTA
>JAUELE010235717.1:0-11735 GCA_031471655.1 Diodora aspera
AGAAGCCAATCTTACTACATCATACATCTGACATCATCCTTGGATCAGCTGTACCATGAATAGCTTTCGGGTTTCACATATTACATCACATTGATGATGCAGGAGTAGTGACTTTGATGGACACTCACAGACATCTCACCTATTGGGATCATATAGTACCGCTGGAGAAGCTCCTGATCAAAGAAGATCTTGATTCAAACAGTAGAGCTGCAATCTGTCCTTGTAAAACAGAGGACTGAGTGGTTTGAAAAAGAGTATTTTGACATGAAAAAGAGTATTTTGACATGAAAAAGAGTATTTTTTTACAAAATATAACAGTTCAAAATTTTTCACTTCAAACAAATACCACCATTGGCATATTTGATGCATACAATCGTACGGAATATGCTAAAAACGTACAGGTTTGCAGCTCTGAAACGGTACCTTCGCAGCTGGTCACGAATAGGGCGAGGTCCAGTAATCCTTGCATATTGAGGACTTGTGGGGTCACATCCTGAATAGGAGTCATTTCAGCTTGGAGAACCCTTCTTCTTCTTCTTCTGTTAGATTTAGTTTACATGCCCTTTCCAGTGTTCTTGGACATGGTTGGTAAGATGCAGGGAGAAAGCTCACATCACCAGTAGGGAGCTAGATGAATTGTTGCAAACTACAGCTAAAACTGAGGATTCAGGGTGATGTCCCAACCAAACAGCATTCCAGATCATCTTTCCTTTTCACAAGATTCGCAACTGAAGAGGTGATGCTGAGCCTCCTGAGAGGGGAATCAAACCCAGACCTTTGCATTCATGGACAGACTGATTGAGATATCCTGGCACCAAATAGAACCCATCATGATGTGGTTGAAACATTGCATCGCTGAGAGCCACATCAATTACAACTACCTTTAAACGAAAAGGGCTAAAACTGCAAGTAGATTCATGAAAATATTCAGGTGATGGTTTATTTTAAAACAAAATTGATCAGCTTGACTCTCAAAAGTCTCAAATATTGAAAAGTAAAATCAATGTACACCATCATTCTCAAAGGCAGTTATTGTGTGATAGAATGTTGTGCTGAAAACAGCTCAAAACATCTCATCTTTTTTTCATTTCAGGGCTGTTGAAATGTCACTTTTTTTAATTTGTCCACAGACAAAGGAACTGAATCTTTACACTTGTCCTAACAAAAACTTACTTGTCCGAATATTTCCAGATGCAGATTCAACCATTTTGTTTGTATATTTTGAGAATTTGATCATGGAATTTTCACTTGTCCTAAAACATTTCCACTTTTCTGGTGATGTGTTGGACAAGTCAGGCATTGTATTTCGACAACCCTGCATTTTCTGTCATTTTGTCTGAACAAACCCTCCTGGCAGGATCGACATTCCACTCTGATCTAAATCTTATTGTCCCTGCACAAGGTTCCTTCCAATTTTCAGGTCATTGCTTTGTTACCATTACCCTATATTGAATTGGCCTGATCTGTGTGCTCCACTGAAATATGCCAGTCACTTCCTCCATCTGAGTTTTCCTACCACCTCTGTATAAACTGAATAGCAGGGAATCTATACATAGTCAATTGGATTACCACTCTGTGATTGCGTGTAACAATTTTCAACTCGAGCGGTAACCTCTGCTGATTCTAGTAGATTATGTTTCGTGAAGGTCCAAGTGTTTTGGGTTACTATTACAAGTGGAGTAAGTGTGTATAAGATACATTTTACAGAAGGCAATCTTATTTGCCCGATAGCTAAGACGTTGACCTTGTTAGGCCATTGATGACCAATGGTCAAGTTTGTCAAAAGATATCAGTCATTCGTTTAGAAACACCCGTACATTATTGATGTTGCAAAACCTTCTGAACTTCCTGATGGTAGTGTGGTATAGGATTAAACATTGGAGAGTGGTTACAAGGGAGGTAATTTAATACTCTCCTCTATCTCCCTATTGTAGAAGAAATGGAATGCTTTCAGACTTGGCCATTTACATCAAGATCAAGGGAGTGTGAATCGAGTCCAGGATTTGGTTCTGACAGCCAACATGAGATACTCTTTTTCGATTGATGTGGATGATATGTAATTGGTCAATGCGTTGCTCATACTGAGACACACTGAAGCTAACAACGAGGACATTAAATTCTCAGCCTGAATGGACGGACTGTGCTTGAGTTATAGTGTTCTTTATCATTTCTGCATTACAGATCCAGTAATGGTTTGTGGTCATGTCGAAAATGGATCTATGGAGGCTTCAAAGCGTTTCTCTGCAGGTGATAAGTGAAAAGAACCATCAATAAAATTGCGGAAACTTTCGCTGAATTTTGAAAGAATCTGACCGAAAATGCTTTAGTTTTTTGTCCGGTAATTGTAATGGTGGTTTGCAGTAAACAGGATACTCTGTTTCTGTTTAAAGTTAACTTTGCGTGTTTCTAGTGAGAGATTGTTTCCGTAACTTGCTGGTGGAGAAAGTATATACTTTACACCAGTGACTCTCAATTGTTTTGGCTCCATGCTTCCTTCTCACGATACGTTAGAATGTCATTTCCCCCTTTCCCTTCCAAATAGTTAATACATATGCATATCCTTTCCTCCAGTTGAAGAATCAAAAAGTCCTGACAAAAGTAAGTAGGGCAACAAGTAGTGTAATGCTTGATCATTCAAGTCCTAGTAGAGGTCCTTAGACCATATTTGGTGTTGTGACTGAGTTGACCGATTGCTCAAGACCATGTGAAACCAACAAGTCTTTTGAGGTGTGCTTAATTTCAAAAGGTTTCATCGGACTGAAAGAGAAAGTATGTGAGTCATCTACCAGTCTTGGAGTTTGTGGGTTTGAATCCCACTTGTTTCTCTGGGGAGATATGGCTGAAAGATTGCCTGAAGGCATGCATATTTCATATGGTGTCTTCTGACTGACAGACGAACATGAGATAGTGCCTGTGGTTGCCATGTCACCCCAGGAATCTGCCAGACTTGTAGGCTGTGGGTTCGAATCCCACCTTGTTTCTCTGGGGAGATATCGCTGAAAGATTGCCTAAAGGCATGCATATTTCATATGGTATGTTCTGACTGACAGACGACCATGAGATAGTACTGTGGTTGGCATGTCACCCCAGGAATCTGTCAGACTTAAGGCTGTGGGTTTGAATCCCACCTTGTTTCTCTGGGGAGATATTGCTGAAAGATTGCCTGAAGGTATGCATGTTTCATATGGTATCTTCTGACTGACAAACGACCATGAGATAGTACTGTGGTTGGCATGACACCCCAGGAATCTGTCAGACTTGTAGGCTGTTGGTTTGAATCCAATCATGTACCATTCATTCAGTCTGGAGATTGATCTGACAACAGCATGAAACAGGTGACACTGATGACATGGCTGAAAAATTGCTGGAAGTGGCAATTAATCAAAAATCACTCTCCGACTGAAAGATTGCTTCTGTAGCATACCATCTTTCTTCAACTGTTCCCTCTGCAGTCCCATTGGGGCCAGCCACCCACTCCCAGACAGCATCAAGAAGATGGTCATTGACAGTATATCTAAGAAACATGTTGTGTTCCCAGGACAGTAATGGGCAGCCTGACTGTCCTTGATCCCCCTGCCGGACAGCTACAATGTACTCCCACGATGATGAATGAAGGCACTGGAGTACCAGGACTCTTGAGGGCACACACTCAACCCTGTTTCCTACAATACACAGACACATTAATGTTCTGTGTCAGAAATAATCATGCATATGTTCTCACTGCCATTCTTCTGACTCTTCAACATATAGAGTTTTATAACTGTTGCTTGGTATTATATTTTAGATATCTGCCTGTCTACAAGTAGGTCTGTTTGTCTGGTTATCTGTTTGCCTGTATATCTCTGTCTGTGCTGGATCAGTCTACAAGCTTGCTGATGTCCCCTGCAGAATGCACATCTCATAAAATCCTCGGACATGTTTTCAAGCATGCAAAGTCACGTTTATCAATAGATTTTCAGATTTGCATTGGTGTTTCAGTCTATTTCTTCATTTTTCAAAGTGCCATAGTAGAATTTTCAATTTAAACCATCAACCAGAATCTTCTGGAGTCTTTAGCCACAATTCCTGTGTCTTGTAATGTCAACTACTGCCAGTGACTTCCTGTCTGCAATGCAGAAATGACATTGTTTCATATTCCATTTGTTTAAGAAAGTCTGTCTCTGGCCTGTCTGTGGACTGGTAATTGTTAAGCTGCCCATATCCTGTGTCTCCCCCGGACTTGTTGTGTGAAAGAGACAAGACAAACTGTTACTAAATTATCCACGTCTTCTGTCTCTGACAAGTAATATGGCATTTCCGTAGAAATAGTTGCTAGCAACAAGACGCAGTCTGACAGAAATAGTTTCACTTTACTTGGACCCGATAATCTAAGTCCAGGGTTCAACTTTGTATCAGTTTGAGGCCGCAGTCGCTGCACGGCTGTACATATCTAGTGACCACCGAACTGGCCAACACCACTATCTATCATGGCTTTGCATACATCATGAAAAAGACAATTTAATTGGCTTACAGAATTAACTATAATAGAGTGATTAAGAAACAACCCTTCATAGACATATTATAGAACTACATAGCTTAATATTTAGCAGCAAAAGAGTTAATGTCACCATGAAATCTGTTAGGAATTCGGGGATAGTTCTGTTGGTTGAGTTGACTTGAGTTGAAATGATGTTTCACGTTGCAAGGGCAATATTTCAGCCATAACACAACATGATGTGCAAGGTGAACATTGATCGAAAAGACAGTTCATTACAGGGATCGATAGAAAGGAAAGTGAATGCAAAAGATCCCCATTTTAGTCACCTTGTACGACAAGCATTGGGTTACTGAGGCCCTATGTTAATTACGTGACAGCATGTCACTGCCCGGAAGCCCCACAGGGTAGTTCAGTTGATAGGACCCATGAATATGTCGGGTTTAAATCCCACTTTAGGGCCTTGGCACTTGCACTTAAAGGTTATACATGTATCAGCCATCACCAAGAGCTGGGTCATTAGTTCCCATATACAATGCAAAGCATGTGTACTTTTCCCATATACCATGCAGAGCCCGCACATGGTCATTGTGTGCTCATGCAATGGTTGATTATGAGATAAAAAGAGCATGGGCTGATTATCTCAAGTAATGACAGGAGAATAATAGAAATACTCAGACCATGTGGCATAAAAAAGCAATAGCGTATTGGAGATCAATTACCAATGAACTGATTCTATCTTATAAAAATACAAACTCTTAAACCTCCATTATGATGATGCGATGAAGACCTTTAGAAGACAGGTCCAGCTGCTGGCAAAACATCGGCCTCTTTAGGACTTCAGTTGTAATTGCAAGAGATCTGATTGTATTTCTTTGACATGCATTGATTACCGAACAGAACACCAATGGTCAAGGCCTATTGCCCATAGCAAAGAATCAGAAGATATACTTAGCATCTCGATATTAAACCAGAAGTCGTCATTTGTAAATTATCTGTTTCTTCCCGTGACATTCATCTGATTGCTTCAATGGAAATGTCAGTGTTCAGTTCTGTACGAAAGCTCACAATTATATGATTGCTATAACCTTTGTGTTAAATCACTAACGAACAGAGAACATAATTTTCTTCTGGTGGTTTCCTCACAGCCGTGGTCTATTTTAAATCTCTGAGCCATTAGAGGCCAGTGACACAGGGAAGGCAGTTGTAAATTAATGTCTTCAATCTCCTCCGGTTATCCAGAGTCTGGGCTGGAAGAGAATACATACAGCCCTGAACATGATTCTGGATCTCTGGGGAACAAGAATTGAAGAATCTCTGTCCTGAAATGACTGATTGTACATACCGGATCCCAGTACAATTTGGATAGCTGAAGTCCTGGATAGACATTTATGATAGTGAACTTCCTTGCTTTGTAGAAGGAGACAAATTGAGAATGTCATTAAGTCCAGACTTAGTTTTTGGTTGAAATTTTATCACCTCACCATCTAAGCTTGACTTGTTCCCTCTGTTACAGTTGTGGTGTCACTTAATTGTTTCTGATGGCAGTCCAGTGTTCAGTTGTATTGATTTTTCATTATGAATGGCGTGTTGAAATGCAATGTTGTGCTTCACAGCTGTTTAAGTTTTAAGAATAAATTGAGGTTTCGAGGTTTCGTGACAGCAGTCAAACAGATTCACGGTTGCCAGATACAGCTAAATAGATCATCAGAATACATTTAAATTTCAAAATTTAAATCTTAAATATTACAAGTCCTTCTTATGAAATATGTTAAGGAGTTGTGAAAGTAAGATTCTGTGTTATATTACCTGCCTGATCTATCAAATTTTGAGTCTGATATTTTCAGGTTTGGTATTCTTTCATTGGTACAAGTATTAACTTTGGTTTCGATTGGGATTTCCTGGTTTGAGTCCAACCTTCCACAATCTTTCAGTTCAGAGAGAGATGTGTGATTGACGTGGACAGTTTTGTCACTTTGAGGCTTTACTTTTCAAGTACCGTCCTTGGATTTTTACATCATGTTCTATAGTTGAACTCACTGCTCGACAGCAATCTGCAGTTCATTTCTGATCTCCCTGAACTGACTTGTCTTGATAATATGGATGAAAAAGTGCCAAACGTGTAGTGAAGTAAAAATCACCCAGATATACTCATGCTTAGTACTATAGGAAAGACAAGTTTCCTGTGTTTCCTTGCTCAAGAATTGCAAACAGGTCTTCAAGTATTGGGTTATGCCATCTTTGAAAAGTCTTTTAATTTTGTCTTGACATTTCCGATGGAACCCTAAACTTTGTGATAGATTACCATTATGTTTTTATTGCGTTTTATCTCCTGTTGTAATACAGGAATAGCAGAACCTTCACTGACTGACATTCAATAGCTGGGAAAGAAATGCTGCTGTCAATAGGTAGAGTGTCGTCCTTGTTACTGCAGGTGTACGTGCAGGTAGCTATTCTTTGAACTTAACACTTTAACACCTGAATTTACCTGAGTACAAGTGGGCACCTGCTCGCTCCAAAGAAGGCCTCACCTGCATGGACTTCATGCATTGACGATGTTACAGTTTTTACATGCTTCCTAACTGATTGGCGATGACATTTCAAAAAGTCATATGGTGCTGTGTGTAAAATACGCAATGACTTTTGAAAACGTCATTTGAAAGTTGTAAATTGTGTTCATGGAAGTGGTCATGAACAAAATATATTGGGGTCCAGCCTTGAAAGAGTTAATTAAAGTTACAATCAAAGTGTGTGAACATGCTCGTTTCAGGCAGTTACTGGCTGTGTTGGCTGTGAAGGAAGCACACACTGTACCTGTATTTAGTGAGTTGATGCAAAGTCTGGTTTAGGCTTCAATTGTTTGGAAAACAAAACTTCATTGTGCCAGTTTGTGATTGTTGTTGTCATCAGACTCATAAATGTGCAATCCATAAGATTTGCTTCTTCTTCTTGTGGGCGCAGTGGGTAGCTCGTCGGCCCAGCAATCTGCCAGCCTTGGTGGTTGTGGTTTGAGTCCCGCCTCGGACAGCTCTCTTTCAGCCCGGAGAGACAGGAGCCCTGACACCGATGTGGTGTTGACGAGACTGTGGTGATGTGGCTGAAAGATTGCCGAAAACCACGTAAAACCCCAAATCACTCTTCTTCGAGTGTGTCAGCCCATTTAATCGGTCAGCCTTGGCAGTTGTGGGTTCTAATCCTGCCCAGGATCCCGTTCCACAAACAATCTTAGGGCTAAGTTGATTGTAAGATCATCTTACAGCCATGATCGCTTTGTAGGATGGGGCAAAGGTATCTGTCTTTCAGCCTGGAGATTGCATGACCCCTGACAATGACGTGATGTAGGGAGAATTTTGCCAAAAACCATGTTATATCCAAAATCACTCCCTCACTCTTCTTCTTCCTTCTCTTCTTCCTCTTCTTCTTGATTCTGCGACCCCCATGGGGCATCCAGGGAATCCCAGTCAAGAATGTGACATCACAGTGAGCTTACAGTGACATCACAAGAGCTCACGGTCTGATGTCACAGTGAGGTCATTTTGTAACCTCACAGTGAGATCACAGTGAGCTCACAGTGTGACCTCACGACGTGATCTCACTGTGAGCTCTCTGTGACCTCGTACATCATACTGTGAGCTCTCTGTGAGCTCACTGGGACCTCATACATCATACTGTGAGCTCATACTCGGGAGGCAAAAAGCGACGTAAAATAAGCTGACTTTTAACTGAGCTCAAGCGTGAGTTCACAAAGTCATTGATACTAGGTACTTCTCTTAACGGCTTTGTTCTTCGATAGGGTCTTAGTAATAAAGTTATACAATTATGAATAAAGGAAGGAAGGTATGAAGGAACATAAATCATACTGTTTAAGCTTTTTCTGTTCAGTAACCTCAGGTTGTGAGCGTTGCTTAATGGCAAACACTAATGGATTTCTATTGCCTAATCTCGTATCTGACGTCGCCTATATTCCAAGTTTGTCTCTTCTGGTACTCTCTTTAAACAGACAATGGATATTTTATATACATGTATGTGCACGTACAACTTGTAAGCATAATCACGCGCGGCAGTGTCAAATGTTAAAGATATCCGATTTCAGTAAAGACACTGGGGAGGGGGGGGGGGTCGGATTGCAAAGGGTGATACCATCAGAGACAATGTTTGGCAATTTAAAGGATTCAAGGGTGTAATTTTAAGTGAAACTTGCTTTTTGTTGTCTGCCCCCCCCCCCCCCAATATTAAGCCGGTTCCGTAAGGGTGTCCAGAAGTTGGGGGGGGGGTGCCGCACCGGGTGACACCAGCCCCAGTGATGTCACTGTCCGATTTCAAACTTTGACCCTTCGTTCCTGGCACTTTTTCCTGACCGGGTCCTGATACAGCCTAACTCACAGGTTGTACATCTGTGGTGTATGTACGATGGTATTATTCACTGGACGAACTTAGCTAAACGTAATTCTCACTGGTTTTATTTTTCTTCTGCAGATCTCTATGGCATTCGGCCTGGCCATAATGTCCTTGATCCAGATGATAGGCCACGTGTCCGGCGGACACATCAACCCAGCGGTGTCCATAGCAATGGCGGTGTCCATGGACATTTCCGTCCTGCGGGCTGCTCTCTATGTGGTGGCCCAGTGCATCGGCTGCATCCTCGGAGGCCTTATACTGAAAGGGTATGAAGGGCATTTTTTCTTCCTCTTTCTTCTGTACTTACGTGGCAATCAGTAATTTCTGACTTTCTAAACGTGTTCAACAACACCCCCTCTCTCAAAGGTCAACAACACCCCCTCCCCCTCGCTCAAAGGTCAACAACACCCCCTCGCTCAGAGGTCAACAACACCCCTTCGCTCAAAGGTCGACAAGTATCCAAATGTAAGTTGAGCTAGCATAGAAGCCACAATGTGCACGTGCAATTCATGATACCCGTGACTAAACTGTGGTTATAATCTACCACATGCATTATAAGCACGTATTCTGAAGCAGATAAATTAACTCATGATTATTGAAACTTTCGGGTTTTTGATTCAAAAGCATAATAGTCAGAGAGCTGTGCAACAAAAATATGTCCCATGGGACTTTAGTGGTGAAAGCAAACCACCTATATAGGCGATTAAAGGGACTTTAAGCTTCAATAAAGATTATGTTGACAAGCTGGCATCTTGTTCTGTTTAAAGTTACAAGCGATTGGAATTATGCTATATTTTCAGGGGTTTTGCATCTCGATCCATCAATCCTTGAGCAGACGTACCGGACCCATTAATATTTTCTTCATATTTGGTTGCTTTTGTAGATGTTGGGAAGCTCAAATAAGGTTAAAGTTCACTCCTGTTGCGGTTTTCCTTTTCGTTTGTGGGTTTAGAGCTGAAATATAAAGTTTTCCCTGTGTCATGGATATGGCCACAAGCTATGAACAAAGACAGAACACGTGTTGTGCTTCAAACATGCGATTATTCGGTTTGTGGTCCACAACAAGATCAAGGTAGAACTTCATGTTGGTTTCCTCTTGCTTTGTTTCCAAGCATTGTCAGTAATCTGTGATTTTGTCTTGGGCTTCATTTTAACACTTCACGCAGGACATGTCCTTTTCTGCTGAGTCAATGTGGACAGCATCATGCATAACAGATTCTGGCCCATCTACTTCATTGGTAGGACATTCGTACTCTGAGGTGTTCTCCAGTATCCTGACGTTAGGTTTGAAAGTTAATCGTCCAAATCCCCTTGATTCCAGTAGCATACCAACATCTGGAGCAGTGTACGATTGACTTGCTCTACTAACCCGTGGGATGATTGATGATATGGATTTGTTCTGGTCTTGGCTGTGTCAAGCAGCGTGCATACCGTTTTGCCAGCATGCTGTCAATAATGTTCTTCTCTTATCCTTATGCACATCCACTGTTACTCCATCAAATAGTAATGAACGTCTGCATAAATGTCTTGAAAACTGTTATGGCTTCTTGATCCTGAATATCATAGGTTTCCACCTACTTTGTAAATTGATCCACGATAACCAGTATATAATTGTTGCCCTCTGAGGACTGTGGGAATAGCCAAGGATGCCCAGTTGCACATGTGCCAGTGGTTGACCACTGTGCTACTCCTGTCGAGAACCATTTAATGTTTGTTTCCTCTCTTGCATGTTTGGTAGCTTTTGCATTTGGTGACAATTTCTCTCGACATGTCATGCAAGAAAGAGAGTCGCTTTATCCTTTTCTTTTGGCGGTTTATACCTGGGTGTTTAACTCACTGAGTCCTTCAGCATCAACAACAATCTTTTGGTTGACTGTTCAGGATTTTCCTGTTTTCAATAGAGGACACCCTTAATCCTATTCACCTGAGGTATGCACACCGGCCGTTAGTGTTTGGCATCAGGGCTTTCTAATGTGAGGTCATCTGTTATCATGGAATGGTCGTATCAAATCAGGTGTGAATGATGCCAAGATCTACGAGATATCGTAGATATTGACTTTGGGTTTGTTATGATCCTGATCGGAATAGCCACCAATCTAGGTGTTCTGACTGGCTGGCGTACGTCGTCATTGCAATTCATCTGATTGCTGGGGGTACAACATCATCTGAATCTGATTCAAACCACAAGAAAGTGCCCTTTAAGTCTCTAGCCGAACATCAATTATTGGACAGCGAGGAAATACATTTGCATTGTTGCGAAATATTCCATACATATGCCATACTGTGAAACTGTTTTGAGTCAAATGTTCACGCCATATGGCCTGCATCTGAACAGCCAATTAAGAAGTTTGGAATGATTCTTCTGTCAGGTGTACCTTCCAGAAACAGCAATCACAGGGGTGAAGACTCTGAGATGGTGGCTAAGCTTTAGTTGAAATAGTGGCTATTCATACAGAAACAAGCAGAATCTAAAGGTTGCCACCAACTTTGTGAATCCTCCATCAATAATTTGTTTGAAAGTCACCATCAGGATGTTATTTAGAGGCTTGCAACCTTGCATGTCCGATAAAGTCATCTCAAGATGACTATGGATGGAGGCTGGATGATAATGAATAGGCATCCAATAACCCATTATGACAACAGAAAGACCCCTCCCCCTGTCATCCATCTTAGGGTTGATGAAATGTGAATGTAGAACAGAATAGAAAAGCCGGACTGATGATGATAATGAATTTTGTAAAAATGTGAAGCAAACTGTTCTTGTAAATATTGGCTATAATTATGAACAAATGAAGAAGATGAAATAGATATTTTCGAAGTGTAACCTTTGTTGATGAATTAGTTTCAGGCTTCTGGATATGCA
>JAUELE010235728.1:0-11734 GCA_031471655.1 Diodora aspera
GTGGGTTCTTTTACGTGCACAGGGGTGTGTACTGTACACGGGGGAAGCGAAACACTGAAAGGACCCTCACTTAAGTTAGTCCTAAGGCACAAATGAGCCCGCCGCTTAGGTGGGGATCGAACTCGGAACCCTACGCTTCACAGCGCAACGCCTTTATCCACTCGGCCACCGTGCCCCCCATAGTATCTGTTGGTTTCTTAACTTGTCAGTTCATGCCACTGAACATTACGAATATCTGTTCAGAAATGTCTTCATTTTCATCTGTTCGTCTAAATAATTAGCGACATGTTGTAAAATGAAATAAACACAGAACGCACCAAAGAAATTGCATGCCAGTGAGATTGGCAATCCAGTGTGCTTGAAAATCCATTTTTGTTACATTAAAGGAACTACTTCTGGTATTTGTCCAATTCTTGTTCTTTTAGAAGACGTCAAGTCGGTGATCTGACATTTCCACAGAGGAAGCGGCTTATATCTGTACTTTTTACATGGAAAAGAAATGCTGGCGTATTTTCAAAAGAAGTTCATCACGCGTGATTTTTATTGCTATTGAGTTTAAACTTTTCCAAAAGATTTGCACTCGTGGAACGCTGTCACATTTAACTGTCTTGGGACTAAGACGACAATTGATAAAATCACTCAGTTAAGATTTCATATGGTGAACTTTACGGTCGTGTTTAACTTGTGCAAGTGTCGTTTTCGGTCTGATCAATTGTTATTTTCATCCATATGTGTTCGAATCACGGGTTGGTCGGTAGATTCATTTTACCAATTTTTCAAACCTAAAATTATCCACAAAAAAACAAAAGTGGTTCGGCTGCGAAATGTGTCCCGTGTGTGTAAATGAAGAGAGATCATTCCACAAAAAGGTTCCCGCAGCGTTGAAGGATTTAACTGCATTACATTTGTCCGCGTAGTTGACCTCTTCGTTGAGTGATGGTCTCAATACAAACAAACAAAACATTGCTGTCATCGTTAAACTGAGAGGACAGTTCCGTTTCCTTTATTCTATTTACCATTTTATCTCCGATAATTTCTGTTAGTTTCTTAACTTGTCAGTTCAACTTGGACATTACGAGCATCTGTTCAGAAATGTCTTTATTGTCACGAATTGTGCCTAAATAACGAATAACATGATGTGAAGTGAAGTAAAACAGTACTGAAGACCATTCGTTTGAAAGTATTGACTGAAGCTCGTTTCATTAAGCTGAATGCCAGTGAGATTGGCAGTGTAGGCTGTTTTAAATGTGTGTGCATAAAAAGAAACCCATCTGGTAGTTGTCTGATTTGGGTCTCTTTAGCAAGTCAATGACCAAGCATTTCCACAGAGGAAGCTGCTACTTTTAACATTGGAAACGAAATGTTGTCTTGGGACAATTGGTACAATCACCCAGTTAAGATTTCAGAGAGTGAACTTTATCCTCGTTTTACAATTGTACAAATGAGTGTTTAGCTTTTGATTCAATAGCTATATTCGGTTTCAGGTCAAGAAGTTATGGATATGATTTATTATTTTTGACCTGGTTAATTCAATCTGGTTAAGACAGCTGCGTTTTAGTCAGCTCGGGTGACAATTTGTGAATGTCATGTACGGACACAAACGACCATGAAAGTTGTAAGTAGTGCTTTTTTTAGCACACATTTGACTTGTTCAGGTGTTTAGAAGTTCATGTACTTATGTAAGCGATGTTTGGTTCCGTAAGCAAAAAGTTCAGGGGGGAACCCAAATACATAGGGAAATTGAGACCGTGATCTAGGGTGGGAATACTTTTCCTAGGAAAATGGTTCTGGAGGAACCAAATCCCAGGGGGAACAAATAAACTGTTACACTTACACACGCCTTGATGGTATTGTAGTGGTTACAACTTGCTCACAAAGTAGTAAATGGGCTAGGACTGGTGTTTTACTGTGCATAATAAACTTATTTCCTTTAGTTTCATCTGCCGAATCCAGGGACATAAATTGGCTGGATATGTGTTTTGTTAAATTTGGATACGTGGTCAAATTTAATGCTTCTTTTTCAAAAGCCGATATTTGGAACGAAAAATATACGTTAAAATAATATAAGTACCACTGAACATACATGTACGACGCGTTTCCTACCCCCGGGACTCAATCGATGAAATGAATAACTTCCGAACTTACCGATAGACTTTTGCAATTTTCGAAAATATTCGGGAACGTTGTACTTGCAAATAAATGCATTCGACTCTTACATGGAAAGAATTCAGAAATCGGAGGAACAGTGATTCTTCGGAAAATTTTCCGACAAGTTCGGGATGAGGCTGGCTATTTGTAAGTAGAAAGTATATCCGTCTGCATCTACCGACACAAAGGGAATACGGCGTTATGTAATTAGGCATGCACATTCACAATGTATGATTTGCAGTTCATGTTGATTATTTCACACAGATACCAACAGACTTATGTCGAATTCGGGAGCACATATTCAACTTAAAGCCTAAAATGGAGCCTGGAGTTCATCACAACATAGCAGGAAGATCGTTGAAATCTCCACGAAAGTCCATTTATTTATTATTTAGTTATTGTATTCACATTGAACCTGTCGCGTCTATAAGTGTGGCTATTTTGAAGGAGTGACATGTTGAGTTGGGTTAGGCAGTCATTTAATGTGCAAGTCTGTCATTAATTAGCAAAGGCTCTGTCACGTCTAACGATGTTGGCAAGTTCATTTCTGTCAAGTACGTCAAACAGATGCCCAACGGCAAGCTGACACATGTTCTTCACATAAGACAGTAGTTTGCTGGTAACAGGAACACCAGTTCTTCAATGTTTAATTAAAGACCCGAGAGCATTAAATCTAATTTACGCCTTGTGATGAGTTAGTTCTTGGCGTCAGACAACCTAACTATTTGAAGCCAAAACACCAGAGAGAATTACTGTCTTCATTTCTGGCGCATATACATATATGTAGTGGTGCACGAAAGTTGGTTACGTGAACTGGCTAAGAGTGTGACTGTAAACTTGCCGATGTGAAACTTCTAGTAAAATGTCCATTGTTGTCAGCAGGTACATACTATAAGGAGGAAACGTTTAAATAGACGAATCTGTGTCGCGTATAAACGTTGTGCAAATTACGATGTTATGTCATATCTGATATATTTACTTCGTAGAGGTGTCAGCCAGCCCTAAAGTGAAATCAAATAATTCGCTTTTGCGATAATCATACTACTGCTACAGGGCATTTTAGCTTCTTAGGTGTCACTTCCGGTCTATATTGATACTTTATGAAGGCCGGAGATACCACATCCTCGGTGATTTATACAGACATCCGGTAATTATGATTTACGATCATATGCCGATGGTGTCGCTGGACAGTCAATGTATTATCAGATGAAGACAGTGTCGGCTCTGGCTTCTCGTGTGACTGATTGACTACATGACAAGGGGCATCTGCTTCATCTCTTCATATTAATATACTGACACGGTTTGTATGGCTGATAATTCCTGCCGATGCCTTTGCCAGACAGATTAAACATAACTGTCATACAGAATTAGTGGCAATGTCCGGAACATGATGATATCAGCAGTGAAACGACTGCGATGCATAAGACACTTGTCAGTGAAGTCTACATGAGCAAATTGTGGTTTGTGTTGAAAAAGAAATTGAAGGAAAGAACGTTAACAAATGTATTTGTTACTGCGACCAGTGTTTGAGTATTACGAACCTATTGTACTTCGTAAAAGGTGTGTCCATAACACACATCGCGGCTGAAGCTTCACGGCATGCAGGGATGAAGCCAGTATCTCCCCGGTGGGGGACTGAAATGTTCACATAACCCATACATTTTTCTCCCAAATTGTCCCCAACGAATTGTTATATTTCTCCCCGACGCGAGTTCTAAGGTGCGGAGACAACCTCAGCAAAGTTTTGATAGATTAGAAGCCCGTTCTATGGTATAACATTTTGACTGTGATATAATAATTTATTTCTATTTACGAAATCCTACCTTGTATGCCGGTGGGATAGACTATGCAGTATTCATTTTCAAAACAGGGATCCGATCAAGATAACCGGAAATTGATCATTATTATATTTCCTCGTTGCCGAGCTATGTTACAAAAGAAGCGAGTTGAAAGAGACGACCAATTTAGACAATGGAAGGATCAAAGAGGAAGATAGCGATGCTAGAACTATGGATGTGCTACCTGCAGAAATTGTCTCTCCAATTGGATCTGTTACGGCGATCAATGATCTGCCAGCTACCAGGAAAGCTTTAAAGGAGCATGATCAAAGATGCAGGTACGCCGATCTATGTTTAGAGCTTGTCTCTCTGCTCATTTAGTAATATAATATCGTGCTGTATGTTCTCCTATTTTTTTTACGCAAAGATTTCACACTTATTGAGGCAATAAAGAAAAAGGATTTCCGTCTTCGTCTAACGCTAAAATAGATTGCGCATTGCACTTGGGGGAATGTAAGCAAATATGGAACTGGCTAAAATGGTGATACGCCATAACGGTGAAATACGACGGGACAATAAGACGAAACGGAGATTGATATTTGGTCGAAATTTGTGTTTTGGATACAACGATGACAACAAAAGATGTATATATCCATCGATCATTACACTGAATTGTCCGTAGATTTTCGCCACGTTTTGTGTATCACCGTTTTGGCTTGTCACCGTTTTAGCTATAACCCAAAATACGACGGCGTCGCCAAAATGGGGAACATTTAGAATTAATTCTGGAGTTCGAGTAAGTGAACTTTTCAGCGAATAAAATGTAGTTAACATTCCATTATTTTCATTAGGATTTCGCCGTTATTTAAATGATATATCGTTACTGTACTATTTTTTAAAGTTATTGTTCGGCAACTTTGATCATGTCCCTTTAAGTGCATGCTTGGCTTGGTTCATTCTCCTTTGACTCTTACCGTAAATACCTACAAGTATATCCATTAACAGACAAAACCCTCTTTCCGGCTATCTCCTTCTACATGGGACGAAAAAACCAACCACCTCCTCCCTTTGTGTGTACGTTAAATTATCTGTCTGTCTGTCTGTCCGTTAAACATTGACCTCTCTCTCGTGGCCTAATCACACTCGCAAGGCTTCAGTCACAACCTTGTCTACTTCTTACGTCGATAACCATTTAGTACAAGGAATGGTCAGATTATTGTCTGAAATGCAAGGCTGATTCCAGAAGAATAGAATTAGAAAAATGCCTTAATTGTTTAACGTTTTTCTAATGCCAAGTATAGCATATAGTCAGCGTTTAACGCTGTCATAAATACGTTCATCTACTGTTTAAAATTCCTGCTACCTTTTATATTTCTTACTTGGGCCAGTGCTACGGAACATCATCGTAACGCCTGTACAACCCTGTACAAACGGTCGGCCTAACCTCTTCAAAACAGCTATCATTGTGCCGTAACCTATATTTGAGGGATTGTGACGGAGGCAGTTCATGGGGATCTGTCTGTTATTCTGGCACAGATGAATCAACACTCTTCTCTGTAAGCTGAAAAACAAATGTTTTATTTCACCGTTCCAGGCTTCCTATACGGATTCACCAAGTCTGTCTGAGAGGCCTCGCGACTATTTTCAGGAAAATGGACCATACTATAATTATGTCTTCTCGTTCTGAGCAGAATGTTATTTAACCTTGTCTCATCATAAACACCTGACGTGAATCCATGGCTGTCATCGTGGACTACTTTCAACGCGTAACACGTCTGTCTCCATGGCAACGATACGAATATATTGTTTGAAGAAATATTATTGCTAAATATGTGCAAATAGTTACTTTTCAGTTGTATTAATCATCTTATGGCGAACCCATTTTAAGTTATATTATTTCATAAATACACTGCATGTAGCCTTCGTAGGTATATAGTTATGAGTCGTCAGGTTTCCGGCGGAAACACCGTTTCAAAATTACTACGCCGTCAACGTTCAAGAGATTACCGGACGCATACGTAATTCTTGGACTTCCGGTTGCTGTCTCCTTTAACACTGAATATTCCATATTGATTTTGTTTTTCCATTCTATACATAAGGGTTAAATCATTAAACGGCTTACATTGCAAAAACATTAACTCTCTTCCACGCCAAAAGTCGTCAATCACACCAAGTAAACATTGAATACCACAGTGTATTCAAGATCAAGAGAGTCGACACCAAGTAAATATGGTTAATCCCTACGATTACTTTGACTAATATTTGTATAGGCTAGAAGTGACATCGATATGACAGAAATCTCCAATGCAAATAAAGCTAATGGTCTCTAAAAATCGATTTGAAAATCTTAACTATCATTAGGCTCAAGTCCTCAAGTCGCACGGGTGGGCAGAGTGTTTCTTCAATAGCAAAGCATTAGGACACTTCCCAGTTGCGATTGAGCATGTTTGGGACGAAATGGAATGTTGATTACGTCAAAGTCAAAACCAGTCAGTGACGTTGAATTTACGTGCTCAAACGTGGAACGACAGTGCACATGCATGTTTTAAAAACCATTTAGTGTTGTCAATGAGACCTCGATGTCAAACATGTGTAGATACACATGGGGAGGCACATCGAATATGGACTTTGTTAAGCGACGTTTCACCACCAGGTGTGCACATTATTAAATATCACATCGCTTAGGTTTTATCCATTTCCTTTAGTATAGCACACGAGAATTGTTATGCTTGTAAGCTGAAACAGAAGCTTTAATCATTACGAGAGAAAGGAACGAAACGACTTCCGCCAATCTCGTAAGTAAAAGGTAATTTTATTACATGTTATTGTCTCTATTTAGCACTAGAGTTGTCAGCTTCCATAGCAAATATACTTACAAAATTAGTGTGTGGGGTTTTCCAATTAAAAGGGGACAACTGTGGGTCATTCACATTTTCATGCATAAATTATTGAAATTGTCAGATTAGGTGTAAGTCCTCGACAAATATATGTTCGTGTAGTCACAGTAGCCATTTGATATATTTGTCTAACTGAGAGAATGAGTGCAGAACTCTTGTTTTAAAGAGTCAACATACACCTATACGCTTAGTATGCGCACATGTGTTAAGTTGTTTATGTACATGGTGGTTAGTTTGTCATTTCAGAATACCCCAGAAGAAGCGGTACGTTATTTTCCATGTTTTCTCCGTTGTTCATGGTGGGATGCAACATATAGACGTGTGATCCTACTTCAAGATGATTTGTTAAAGTGTGTAAAAGTCAACTCTCAGAAAACCTGTAATTAGTTTTATATAAAAAGCACCAAGAAAGACAAAAATATGCTGTTTGAAGTCCTTATCAAAGTATTTGAACGTTAGAACAAGTGTCAGTGTGTGGAGCTTGGTCAGCATATTGGGCACCTGATCAGCCTTAACCAAGATCAAAGACAAGAAAAACTATTCCAGGAGTTGTCTGTTCCTGCAGGAACCTATCTTGACATCTCCGTGTTCCGTCCAAACCCCACGAACCAGGGCAGGAGGCTACAGATGAATTCTTATAGAAAGTGTGTGTTTCCAATCGTGTCACCTTGTTTCTCTTGTAGTGGAATAATTTCTTGTAATTTAAAATTTGCAATGTTTAAATTTCAATGTAGTGTGCTCTATTTATTTTCAAGAACATGCACATCTGTAAACAATTTACGGTCATGAAACATAAACTTCCTTTATGCAGCTGGGTTGACTGTACCAGATATCGGTTAGTTTATGAGTCTACCATTTTCACACTACTCGTCTCTTTTGAAAGTAGGTCATGGAAAACAAACACCTCTTCCCGAACAAGCCAGTCATTTCAGACATCCACACAGCTGCTGCGAATGCACATCACACACTACAACAACACCGTGTATACTCAATGCATAGGGGCGTTTAAATCTATTTGTCAACTCCCTGTAAACAAATATCTGTAAACAATTAACGGTGATGGAACATACACGTCCTTTAAATTTGTGCAGCTGGGTGGACTGTACCAGACACCAGTTTCAGTTAATGAAGGAACACTTCATATTTTTGTTCCTCGTCTCTCTTCAAAGTAGATCCAGATATACGTATACACGAACAGGTCACCCATTTCAGAATTCTAAACATGTGCTGCTTCAGTTCATACATAGTAGCTCACGATTTCGATAAAGATGCTACCAACAAATAAACAATTACACATCACCAAGATGAGAATAAAATGAAAATTATAAGTATCTCTCAGTTGCATTGGACTTGAATCCAACCCAGACATACTGGCGTAAGGCACAAGATGGTATCGATGTGACATTTCAATGACTTAACTCATAAGTTCATAAAAAACACACACTGCAATTTTTCACCGGATATACTGACGCACCTTGGGTTAGCAATACAATGATTTATTTGATTCACCAATCAGTTGAATTATAAATATTCGGTCCCACAGAAAATTCCAATTTATAAATGCCTTGAAATATATTAGATTATCTTCTTCTGGTTTCAATACTACATGTAGTATTAAATTCAGTATCAAAATATGTTATGCATTTAAAATGTTGGAAACTCCTTTTGTTTAACATTTGTCCTGTGTTCAATCTAGGTAAGTTAGAGTTGCTCTTTAGATCCCTCTTGGCACACGATGTCATTACCAATACTTGCAACCAACCAGACGAGATCAGTGTAAGAGGTCTTCATTATTACTGACGTCACCCTGGATATTGAGCAAGACTTTAAACTAAGACGTCTTCATTGTTGTGTTTTAAGTATTACATTATATAGTTTTAATTATTTTACAGGTTACATAATTAATGGTGTTTATTCCGACCTAGTGACTGTGAGTACACATAATACAGTGAGACCATCATAAACTTCCTTTGTTTCTGTGCCCATAATGAAGTTGATAATGAACAGGGGGAATGTTTACGAGATGCAAACACATCTTCGCTTCTGGCATGTCAATAACTATAAACCAATATGTTTGGTTAACAATGCCTTCTGAAAACTAATTTGTGCTTAACTTTCACCGTATATTTGTTGTAACCTCAGGCAGTTATTTAAAACAAAAAAGACCTTGTTGTTAGGAAGCTGAACTTCAGAGGTTCGTGTACTGTCGTCAATGCTTCTGACAATTTGCTTTTCTTGTTTATACGTCCATTGCATTATACCTGGCTTTTGTAGGTGTTCTATTGTGCTGAACCCGTTATCTAACATAAGTAAATACTTGAGAGACAAGGTTTTCAGGTGTTCTTTGATCTGTACGTCAAAGAAGATGCCTCAAAAACCAATCTTTCCTCATGTTGATAAAGAAAGATCTTACATGTATTTATATGGCTTGTTTGTTCATTTGGGATAACAGCGCTCAGTTATATTACTAAAAGTAAATGCGTTTCACAAAAGGGTCAGTTTTCATTGAAGTCGGAATTTTAAAATTCAGTTTTGCAAACGAAAAGATCGCCTGTCTTATTAATTAGGTACAGCTACTGAAATGGGCTCTGTGCACACACGGTACGCTCACAGCAAGGTCAAATTAGTATTGGTTGTCTCTTGGTATGAACAATTGGAATGGTATTTAGTATCAAATGGGTTTTTTTCCATATAAATGAAAGAGAAACGATGCAACCGTTAAAACTGATGCTAGGTACCCGGTAAGAATCTGTTTACCTCGCAGGAGTTGACCATCCTCAGAATCCAGGGTATGATGACTTCGCTAGCGTCCGTCATATTATACCCTGGATGTATTCCTATGCCTATAGTCGTTTTGTGAATATGGAAAGTCCAGATCCACTTGATATAGACAACCAATGAAATTTCGCATTCACTGAGCGAGAAATAACGTCTTGCTATGGAAGCTTCACTGATTGGTCAATGCGCCCGCGTTTTGAGACGGTCGTCGTGAATAGGAGTGATTCCAGGGTATAATATGACGGAGTCCTTATACCCTGGATTTCGAGGATGGGAGTTGAAATGTGATGTGTGTAATGTTCAAAGGACTGTGTAATTACTTATAGTTCTGAGCTTGTATGACGTATGGGAACATGGATCTTGAGCTAAATAGGTTGATCAATAAGTATTGTAAATGACCATGAAGTGACATATGTTATATATTACCTTATTTATATTGTCTGGTATATTGTAATAAAGTCAGATAATTCCGTTCATAATTTGTATTAACGTCCATCATTCTTGCGGGCAAAGCTAAACGTTAAATTGCTGCCATGTAAACGCTCTCGGTGTATAAATCAGTATTAACCGATATTTTAAGTAGATGATAGATTTCTCGAGCTAGACACAGAACGTGCGCCCGAAGGGACTATTTCGGACAGTCTTCAAACGATCGCCCTAACTGCACTGAAGCTAGGTTCCTGCCTGCGCAAAGGCGTTATATTCATCCGCAGGGAAATGTATTTGTTCTACAGCCAAGCTACAAATGCTACCGCACCCATTTGGTTTTCTATTCCTTTGGCTAATCAGTTATAGCTCAATCCAGTTTCCGTTTTAATAACTATAGTTATTTGTCACCGACAAATATGTGAATCTCGGCGGTATTCTGATCTGGAAGAGAAAGTTGTCTGACGCCTCGTGCTAATTACCTGTCAGATCCAGGTTACAAACCACATCCTACTTCCCCCTGGCGGGTACTGAATACACGCTTATACTCCCGGCTTATATGTCAACATCAGCTGGAATATGTTTTGCTTAAATGTCATATCAACGATGGCGGAGAATTTAAAGGGACAAAGTTGCATCCTGTTAAAAGCATGCCTTTTCTATTCTTCGAGTCGTTCTATACCACACATTCTGTTACCGATTTTGTTTACCCCAAGAGTCACGCAGGTTTATGCGATAAACAAGTGGGATTCCCCAGGGTGACTCGTGGCCACAAATAGATCTCGCATCGATACACATTCTGATGACGTCACAACAGACGGCGTACTCGCTATATTTCGTTTGCGCAGTGGAGACAGAAACCCACGCTGATGACGTCACCAGATGTGTGTTCGTGTCTGACTTAAGTAAAAATATGGAGGGCAGTATGACTTGCGCTTGATAAACGGCAGTTTATCGTACACAGCACATTTAGGATGCCATCGTTATATTTGCGAAAGGTTTTCGGTTATAAAAAAGAGCGATTTAAAGGTGTATAATTATGTGTTTTGTTTGGTGTTTGAGACGCAACTTTGATCATGTACCTTTAAATTCCAAAATACTCTGAAACGATAAGGCTTGCTTGATCTTAAAACAATGACGCACAATAACCATCAGTTCACTGGTGATTTAGTGGGATATGTTTGTCTGATGCTGTAACAGTGTGAACATCACAACATTATAAATAGTATTCTTCATGTAATTTTCTAGAAGCATCACGAAACTCAGGCTATCAACTACTGGCACTAAGAGCTGATCACAAAATAGTCGTGTATAGCTTACAACAGCAGTAATAACACGAGAAACAGGCAGTCGAGGGTTTCTTCTGACTGGAGCGACAGATTACCTGTGATTGGACGGTAGCACCTGTCAGATTGGAGGAGATCGAGTGTCTGTTTCCGCCGATGAGATCCGAGCACTCGAATAATGCGACATGAATCAGGCAGCCCAATATGTGTCAGCTCATTGTTCTGGTATTTGAACACCTGACAGAAGAAAAATCCCAAAACATTCAAGCTTTACCTTCATGTTATTTGCCAATCGCAATGTATCTAAAGCACAGATACATATTTGTTTTAATTAACTCCTGTCGCCATCCGTCAAATACCCTGGACCCACTCCTATTCACGACGATCGTTTCGAGGCGAGCGGTTTGACCAATCAGTGAAG
>JAUELE010235739.1:0-11734 GCA_031471655.1 Diodora aspera
TAATATAACTGATCTGATGGTGCCTCTCATAATAGAAGCGATCCGATTGGTGCCTCGTTTAATAGAAGCGACCCGATTGGTCCAATAGCCGAGGTGCCTTCTTTGCTTTTATCTCGTGAACGCGCCTTCTAACTGTTGGTAAGAGCGCCGAACTGTCTCGAATTGAAATTCCGGACGGTTCTTAGTTGCTCGACTTTGTGACGTCACATGTCGTAATCTTTTATGAATCAGCTATGAATTAGCTGTAAATTGTTATAATGTACTTACTTATCATCAACGGATAACTTACGTTTTTTAGTCGACAACAAATGTTAAATTTTCAAGCATGGTTGAGAATTGTGTGGACAGCTACGAAGTCTCCCGAACTGCTACGAAGCGTGCCGAACACCGATAATATCCTGACGATCTCCAAGATCAGAACGGTTTCTGATGTGAAAAAGGGGCCTCGCATCAATAAGAAGAATAAAAGAAGAAACATATTGTATCTTATTTCGGATGTGAACATAAAATATGACATGGTAGAGCATCCGTTCGGAGTTCTACCACAAATGCCAGTAACAGGTGGTTACAGTTCTGAACAAATAATAATAATAATAATAATAATAAAATGGCCGCTTACATGGCGCCAAACTCCATACACTAGGTGCTTGCTCAAAGCGCCGCACATTATTACCCTGGTCAATGGAACCATCTACAATCCACAACTTTTCTCCACTCCCTGGGACGTATTCCAACCAAATACATTGGTAGTCTTTAAATACCGTATTCCACATTGTCATTGTATTCAAAAGTCACGTGTTACCATTTCAGAGATACGTAGGAGCCCCAATGATGGCGGAACACGACGGCAAATGGTTTCTGTACGGTTTGATTTCAGATGAGGGAAATTGTGTTGATCCATCCATCGGCATGAACGTAGCTGATTTTCATTCTTGGATCGAAAAACATATATAGATTCATTAACGCTAGCCTTGTCATGTACCGACGACCAGAAGCGAACATTCCTCAAGCGAAAGTTACCTCAATGAGACATTGATAAGAAAGGATACTGCATATTAATATATGTCAAAAAGAGTTTTGATGTCTAAAATGCAAACGGTTACTTAAATGTGACTAGGCCGTGTAGAGTTTTTCCAACTAACCACAGATGTTCCAATCACTGATGCCAGTAGAGATATGAATAAAAAATGAAAAGTATGTTTTGTTAATTTTCTAATCATCTTCCTTATATTTCTAGCCTAAACTCACCCAGAAGTTTATTCGCTCGTTTTGTATTTATGTCATAGAGGACCATACCCTTGCAGTACGAAGATATAACACGGGCGAATTTCGCTGAACCAATTTAATGTCTGGGTAATTTTAGACTAAAAAAAGTCAGGAAAATTATTGAAAAATTTGACGAAACATTATTTCATATATTTTCATTAATGTATTGACCAATCAGAGATTTGAACCCCTGTAAATGAACCCAGGAAAATAAAGAACATTTTAAAATACTCAGCTGTCGCAGTTTTCTTTCTTTTACAAACTGTGAAACACTTGCTAAACAACGGACGTGGTACGTGCAAAAGGACACATGGAATGTTTCATATATTTGAACAAATGCTGGATATAAAAAAAAAACAAACTCGACCGTTTTCTTGGTTTGATTTTTAAGTCTGGACAATGTATTTCACAGTTCTGAAGAGCTTTACTATAGTAATTTAACGCTGTAAGGATATTATGAAGTACATATTAACCCACCCCAGACAAATGAGGCCGAGAGTATTTTTCATTTGCCTTACACCATTAAGGAACGATATGTTTTGGCAGGTTGATATTTTCAATATCTCACTCTCTCTGTGTAACCTACGTTATCTTTCCCTACAGTAGTGTTCAAACCAGTTTCTCCTTGTACTAGCTTTGCGCTTGACTGAGGTGTGCCTTATCAAAAATGGCGACGAGAGGCATACGAGTCCTCTGCCCGGCAACAGACAGAGATGAGTGGGTACGATTGGATCGCTTGTGCATGACCGGGGGTCGGGTTCTACGAGATGAAACCTTAAACTGAGAACTCCATTGTTTATATTGTCAAACATATTTCATTCTTAGAGATGTATATTTACCGATATTGATGTAATTGAAATAACATGGTATTTCGTCTGCAAACAGTGCTTATATGTATAATATTAGTACATGTCCCATGATTTGTATAGAACCTATTAAGCTATCTAGTTTGGAGTTTCTTTTGGTTACACTAAATCTAACCGCTCATAAGTTATGGATCTACGTATATCGAGGTGTTCTTTCATCAAATTTGAATCAACTGAAAGTAGCTGGTCCACCTGGTTGCATAATCAAAGAGATGCTACACACAGAAACCGATTTTAAATTCATTTTTGTATTAGAACGAAGTCTGCAAAGGATTCAACTGGATTTGACGGTGTTAGCAAGCTTACTCGAGCAGACATGCTGCTCCCCATGGCGGCGTGGCGGCTTAATGAGAGTGTAGGCGAATACCTCAGTACGGTGTAAGCGGAATATTAAATAAAGCAATGCATAGTTAAACATTCTAGTTACAACTAACGTGTGTAACCACATTGTAATGGATGAATATTTGCACACTCTTAAAATTGGTTAATAGCAATAAAGTTTCCACTACAACTACTCTCAGGACCACGATTGTCTAACTAAACTACTAACTACAGCTACAACTGTCACTACTACGACTTCTATTCACTACAACTACTACTACTACTACTATTACTACTACTACTACAATATCTAGTATGTATATATATGTATTTCTTTGTTACTGCAGTAGAGGCCATAGGCCCGTTTACAGGGATAAGTTATACAAATAAACGTATATAAAAAATTCATTGTACATATACCAGATACATTTACATAACACATACAATGTATACACAGAAAATATATTGTCATTATTTTCAAAATCATGCACATACATTGTGTATATATAGTCAACTGATAGTAGATGTATTCAAAATAAAATTTTGTTATTTAACAACGTAAAAATAGGTAAAAATACCATTCAATCAGTCAGGGTTTCGGAGCGAAAAGGCCTGCTTAAGAAATGGTCATAGACGGAAGAGTACAGTTTCGTCTTGGGAATTTAGGAGCAGGGTGAAAGCTAGAGTATGAGGTATAATTTGCAGGTAAGAGGAAGGTAAGTATTGTAGTCTTAAGTCGTGATAGAATGGACAAACACAGAGAAGATGAATTTCATTATCAACAGAATTTTTACTAAAAGTAAATAGTCGTTCATTGTTCGGTAAACCTACATGTACTTGCCTTCCTTTATTTATCTCTTGAGACGTTAATCCCAAACGAAAACGAACTAAAATATTGCGCAAAATGTTACAAGTTATAACTGATAGATCTAAAAAAGTATGTAAGAGTCATATCTGGAACTGTCTTCTATAGTCGAATGCCAGTATAACCACAAGGTTGTTGTTATTGCTACTGACACTCACAGGCGTTCGAATCACTGATAAGTAAAGCAAATGTGAAAAATGAAAAAAAAATGAAACTTTGTTTTGCTAAAATCTCTGATAATTTTCCTGATGTTTCAGCCTAGAAATATCCGTTTCGTTTTTTTTAAATTTTCGTACTCCCATATATGCATAACTATTTATACGAAAACATAACGTTTTATAAACTCAGCAAAATGCTAGAAAAGCATAACATAATTAGAAGTAAACGCCAACCAAAACATCCTAAACATTTCCTTACAAATGGTAAATACTGCAATTCCCAAAAGAAATGAAAACGGCTGTGCAGTTACTAAATGTAATGACAAACGACATGGCACTTGTACTCATCTCATGGACGGCCCCAGTTTTACTTTTGAGTTTGACAAACATTCCATATAAAGCCAAATTTTGTTTGCAGTGCAACATAACAATGCCAGTAGACACAGAACTTAACAATGACAGTAGATACAGCACTTTAAATGTAAATAAACACCTAGCTGAATGTGCACATGGCAACTTTCAAATATTTTCTTGTTACCATTTGCACACTTCATCGGGACACATAAGTTCCCAGCTGGAAATGAAAGAGTCCTTCTTTAATAAAAAATACAATCCATCCCTCAACTCGCAGCAATACATCTGCACATAATTACCCCAGCAACCCCAAAGGTATCATTCTGCAATGGTCGAGTTTGAAGAGGAGGACAACTACGACTATTACTCCTGCTACTACAATTCCTGTTATTACTACAATTCAAGAGCAAGGTCGGTCACATTTGAGACAAACTACCATAACAAATACAAGGGCCCTGTTTTACAAAGCGATCTTATCGCTAAGTTGATCGTAGACTCTTAAGACCGGCTTTTAACATCTAGTTTTAACAATCATTCCAGATGACAAACAACTTAAATCTGTACAACATGTCCTAAAATCACCCCCAGATTGTTTTGAGAAATATAGACAAATAATTGTGACGTTGGTTTTAAAATTAACCGAGTCACCAAGACTGATCTTAACCAGGATCGCTTTGTGAAACAGTGCCCAGGTTCTTGTCTAAGGTTCTGGGTAGGGCAGGAGAACCAATAGATGATCAGTTACAGGACATGCCCTCTCCTGTCTTAATCTAAGAAAATGGTAGGATACTGATGCATAAAGTCAACACAATTCGCAGTAACAGATTCCATCGTTCTTTAAACACATCGGTGGACAAACACGTTATTTTCTTTTCAAATAACAATTTATGGAACGATAAATATACATAAAATAATATACATACCACGATTAATACACAAATCACATATCATGTTTGTCGGCTTGAAAGCTTCTTGAATGACCTTATCTATTGTGTGATCCCCGATGACATTGAATAGACAAAAAATGTATTTCGAACTTTCCAACAGAATCTTGAAAATATTTGTAAACCTTCGGGAACGTTACACTAGCAAATAAATGCATTCGGGTTATATTGGGAAAGAATTCAGAAATCGACGGAACATTCTTCGGTAAACCTTCAAAGGTTCGGAAATGAGACTGGATGTTTGACAGTCGAATATATATCCGTTGGCATCTGTCGGCACTGAGGGAATACGACGTTATCTAATTGGGCATTATTAACAATGTATGATTTACAGTCTATAGTATATATTTCACACAGATTGTACCAGACCTATTTTAGCGTTCAGCAGCACATATACATCTCTGCTGACACTACTACCACCACCGCTGCCACAACAACAACTGTCAGTTTTACTTTTACTGTTACTACTAATACTTTGAAACATAAACTGTGCTTTGTTGATATGCGATGTGACGCGTGGGCATATATCTTGTTGCCCTTAATACACTATATGTGGTCATTACTTACAGGAAGTCAGATCGCCAAACTTGTTGTATGCGGTGTGCCAATCCTGTATTAAGATAACACACTTCCAATAACTCAAAAGAAAAACACATTTCGAAGGTCCGGTCGCGATTAAAACGGATGTGAGTCACCAATTGCACTGAACCAGTTTATCAAATAAACTATTGATACTTTCCAGTTGTGTCCATTGTAACATTGGACACGTTAATCGCAGTACTGACGTCGATAATTCGGGGTTATTGTCCCAGTTTGTTTAAACCTGTACGGCATCATGCCGGTTCAAGACGGCGACTAGCTAACGACGCAGCAGTGACATTGAGAGAACAATGGCGTAAGTATATCTCAAACATGTACTAAAGTAAAGGACTTTGTCCCAGTGCTCTCTTTTGTATTAATCGTGAGAGAATTGGGGTTTTATTTGCACCTTCTAATGGAAAATGTAAAACAAACAGAATCTATCAAACCACAGTTTGCACAGGAGAAGTTCGAGGAGAAGAACAGACTTTAGTAGGAACGTCCACACTGGCTTGCTCTAAGTGGTACGACTTCATCATTTGGCATAGTTGCAATTCTTTTAAACGTATTTAAGTATTGACAAGTAAAAGAAACGTCCCTTTAAAAGGCATTTTCATTGGTTGCATACTGAAGACGAAACTAGGGCAAAATGAGGACTGTAAAACTACTTTTGGCAATTTGTATTTTGACTGTGCAAGCTCACTGTGCTAGTAAGTATATTCAGTTTGTTTTTATATATTTAGAGTAAATGTTCATATCTGGAAAGATGTAAATTTTGAAATTGCCGATTAAACGTCAAACACGGACGTGAAATGTTGTAGGAAAAGTCCTTACCGTCGTGAAGTTAGAAGTAATACCATGATATCAAAGCACATTAAATAGTATATGTATATAATGATTTTGTAAAATTTCTCATACAAATGCAATAACACGATTGAAACTTTATATCTCTCATAATTTCTAACAAATTAAATAATTTTCAATTGCAAATGCATTTTATTTTTTTCTCATTAATCAAATGTGTAAGACGAAAACAATGAACTTGAAGTTTTTAATAAATTTGAAATAGATAAGTCTGATTAACAATTCCGGTGAGCTTGCATGATAGCCCAGATAATATTGTAGAATATTGTTACAATACCTGAGATAGTCTATTTAAAATGTAACTTAAATCCTCAACAGCAATCTATTTAAACCTCTCAATTATCTGTTCTTCATGTCATGCCTTTTACAAGTTACTTCATGTAAACTAGATGTTACTTTTGTGTTAATGGATTAGGCAGTCAAAGTAACTAAATCCTACTGATAAGGGATGGGTGACAAAAACCGAGTGTGTTTTATAGTATACTTAGGCTGTACGCTCGTCCACCCGGTTTCAAATAACACCCCAATTCGTTTTAAAAATCTAACAACCTGAAAATTGTATTAACCGCAGGGAGAGACCGAATCACTTATTTGCCCTTTTATTTCCCTCCAGACATTTGCGGTTACAATGATATATGCAACATTTTGGAGAAGTGTATAAACAGCTACGCGTGCAAACATTACTACAAGGAGTGCAAATGTGGAGGAGGTAAATGAGTCAAATAGCTACAATGTGTAGTTTTTAGTTCATTAAGCCGTAGTTCAGCCTTAACAAAACTAGACCAATGTCTCTTCTTTGAGACTACATTCAAAACCGAGTTGTAGTTGCAGAAGAAAACTTACTGTCCGTATTCAGATACACTAGTGTATCATTGTACACCCATAAATGTATAAGCTTTAAAATACATTTATGAAAAATAGTTGTATGAATGTGTAGTGTTTAGTTCATTAAGTTGTAGTTCAGCCTCAGCAAACTACACCAATGCCTCTTCTTTGAGACCACATTCAAAAACGAGTTGTAGTTGCAGAAAACAAAAATTACAATCCGTATTCAGATACACTAGTGTATCATTGTACACCCATAATAGTATAATAATTAAATACATCTATGAAAAATGAGAGTAGTTGCATGAACTTTATATAACATATGCTTCATGTTAATTAAACAAATATATATTTTAGATGTGTACAGAAGTTTGGAATGTGGGGTGCCGGAAAGAAAGACCATCCCAAGAATTAGTACCTACATCGTTGGTGGAGACGACGTGGACGACTGCGAACTACCATGGACAGTAGCCATATTTCGTGAAGGCTCTTTCGTATGTGGAGGCACCATTATCGATGACATGCATGTTATAACAGCTGCGCATTGTCTCAAGTTAGTGATTGACCTAATCGATCGTTAAATATACCCATGCTAATTATTATTGTCACCTGTGTGGAGTTCTATATTTTCATGTTTACAGTTTTGCGGCAATAATATATGATGAAACTTCTTTGATCATCTGGATTAGAATTGTGCCTAATATTGTTCTTCTGTGACTTACTAAATATGTTGGCGCATCTAAGAAGCTATTGTCTGTATTTCGTCACTTCTCAAATGCCTAGGTCCCATTATGCATAATTTGCATGAGTATAGTATAATGTGGTTTTGATGTTTGATAGAGTATTTTTATAGCAGTTCAGATACAAATGTTGACACATTCAGTATACACATATAACCATATTTGGATGTCTTTATATGCCAAAATGGTAACAGATTTATGTGCGACGCTGCTAAACGGATATTTTCGTGTGAAACTGGCATACTGCACACATATATTTCGTACAACATATTTGATACCCTAGCTCATATATATATACTACCCTCGTATAAAACATTAATAAGAGCTTCCTCTGACAAAATCCACTGAGGAATGTTCACAGTGTTGTTATTTTCGACTTATTGCCAAAACGTAAGAACAGTAATCGTACCTTTTTCCGGCACTTTTAACCATTGACATTTTCATGTATTTGGCAAAGTGAAATTGTTGAGAAACAACCAAATTGCAGTTTCACGAGATTATTTTTCAGTACCATTGTAGATCTTATGTCGTTAAAAATATATTTGCAGATGGACAACCAAGACCTATGACATCATGGTCGGCCTTGGCTCAGCTGACCGGACACGGACTATGAATTACTCGATATCGGCTTTCAGCATGCATCCAAATTACAGACACGGTAAGGCTGAGGTATATAGACTGAGGAAAAAAAGTAAAGGATCACACGTTGATTGTGCCAATGGTAATGTGTGAACCAGAACGTGCACAAAAATGATGTCAGCAGGTTGTCAGGGCCTGTGCAGTGGTGGTCACATTTTCTACTATATATGTGTCAATGGCTATGTCTAATGTATTTGTTTTATGAGCGTATTGTGGTCCTGGTGATAAAGTTTATATGATACACTTTTAGGTGATCCCTGACTTTTTATTTCAGTATATATGAATAATGAATTCAATGTATTTTGTCATCAACACAGAATAGTGATTGAGTTTTATCACTGCAGTTCACAGCACTGATGGTGGCTGTCGTGGAAGTCATTACTATAACTGACTGATACAGACGGTTAATTTAATACATGTCAAGACAATTGATCGTTATAGACTGTTGCAATGCAGTTAAGCAATGGTAATATAACGTTTTATGTAATTATTTTACATAAATAATTATTGTAGTGATTTTACACTAAATACGAGAAAAAGTCTCAAAAACTCTACAGGAAAACACAGAAAACTTAAATGTGAATCTTATAAACGAGAACAAAATGCGCCACCGTAGTAATCTTTATAGATTATAAAGGTACTTCATAAGTAATGATCGCTTAAGAGGGTATTACTTCATGCGACGAATACTAATCATACTGGATTGAATAGCTATATATGTATGTCCGGAATACTAGTTGTAAGACATTATTTTGCCAGTACTGATCGTGTAGGTCTGTTATAAATGTATTTCCCGAATACTATTCGTTATTAATTATTTTGCAAGTACCGATGGCGAAGGACTATTATCAATGTATTTCCTGAATACTATTCGTTATAAATTACTTTGCCAGCACCGATCGTGAAGGACTGTTATGAATGTATTTCACGAATACTATTCGTTATAAGTTATTTTGTCAGTACTGATCGTGAAGGATTGTTTAAAATGTACATGTATTTTCTGAATACTATTCGTTATAAGTTATTTTGTCAGTACTGATCGTGAAGGATTGTTTTAAATGTATTTCACGAATACTATTCGTTATAAGTTATTTTGTCAGTACTGATCGTGAAGGATTGTTTTAAATGTACATGTATTTTCTGAATACTATTCGATATAAATTATTTTGCCAGTACTGATCGTGAAGGACTGTTATAAATTTATTTGTCGAATACTAATTGCTATAAATTATTTTGCCAGTACTGTGAAAGACTGTTATAAATGTATTTCCTGAATACTATTGGGTATAAATTATTTTACTAGTACCGATCGCCAAGGGCTGTTATAAAATTATTTTCCTAGTACTAGTCATTATAAAGTTTGTTGCCAGTACTCATCGCCAAAGACTGTTATAAAAGTATTTCCCGAATACTAGTCATACATTATTTTGACATGACTGTTATAAATGTATTGCTTGCATGCTTACCCTTTTAGCCTGACCTTGTAAAGTGCTGACTGTAATAGACTATTGGAATTAATCAGTCGAATACTGATCGTTATAGTCTGGAAAGTGTTTTATTACTAAAACAGATCGTTATGGACTTTTATAATGTGTTGTAGCAATAAGTATATTGACTGATGGCTTTTATTGTTATGAATGTATTTCGAAAGCCAATGGTTAATAGTAAGTACATGTATGGTGTTCGAAAAACTTAGAATTAAAAAACAAATGATGATAGTTGATATTTACATTAACATATTATTTATTCTCTTTAGATGTAGATGATATTGCTATTCTCCGACTCCAAACTCCCATCAAGTTTGGTAACTGTATCAAACCAATCTGTCTACCGCCCGCTGATCACCAGTACAAACCAGGGCAGATGTGTGTCGTTGCCGGATGGGGACTCACACAAGGTGGGTAACTCTGGCTATCATTTTTACTCGTACTATTTCATTGTCTTTGCCGGATGGGGGCTCACACACAAGGTGAGTAACTCTGTCTGTCACTTTTACTTGTACTTTTAAATTGTTAGATTCCTTTATAGTACCAGTCCTCGTAAAGACCGTATATGTTTTCAATACTATCTTGTTTTGGTTACATGTAGCTTTAGCAAAAATCAGTGCACTCAATTAAGAACCTTTTAGAGCGGTACAGCTTTACGATAGCTTATCTAAGTTGTTCAATTTTAGATTAACCACATTTGAATCATATGTATTCTACTAAATTTGCTTTATGTTAGGTATTTACGTAACACCAATCGAAAAACACTGAAAACCCCTCTGCTCATAAAACACGTTTATACAAGTGCCGTGTTTGCACTGCTCTGATGTTAGGTCGGAGTTTACTTCAGAACTCACATCGTATACTCCATCTGTAGAAACATTAATCTAGTTGTATGTAGATTGAATGAAAAGTGTTCCAAAGAAATCACTTCAGATGTGCAATAGGAATGCTGACAGTTTAAAGCACGAAATCAACTGTTATAAGACAAATATAATCATGGTTGTTCTGCGGATACCATTCACAAACCTCACTGCATGAAATTTATAAAAGATTAGGCACAAAACTTAACTTCTAATAATGTTAAAAGAAGCATAATTTTATTTATGAAGGCGTCTTTTGATGCTTATAATCCGTAAATTGCTTTAAGAACAAGTTCATATTAATTTTATGATTTTCAGGGGACTAAATTCCAAAGTGATGAACATGTCAGTTGAACTTTTTTGATTACACAACTAATTAGCGATAACAAGAATGACTCCATAATAATTTGTGTTTTAAACGTGTCATCACTTGGAAATAATTATATTCAAAGATCTTGTTCATTCGGCAAAATGTCACAGTCACTGACTGGTCAATTGGCACTCTGTCTAAACAGGCATGGGTTTCCCTGTCCTGCATGACGCCGGTTTATATGAGTCCACAGTATATAAAAATGATCATTGTATCTTTTAGAGAACGTCTTCTACCAACCGAAGATTCTGCAGAAGATCAAGGTTCCTCTCGTTGATTGGGATACATGCCAGACGTCATACAACCTGCTGGACACACAGTTGTGTGCTGGTTATTTCGACACCGGTGGCATCGACTCGTGTACGGTAAGCATAGTGTCCTCGCTGGAAACATTCATATCTCTGTTGAACAGTTTTGCATTACATGTGTGTATGCATACGTTTAGCCTGGTATTTATTAGTTTAGCAGACTTTGACAAAATACCTAGAAGGAATATTCGTTAAAAAGTCTTAAAAGTTTTACTTTTCAATTGGAGTTCCCCATTTAAACAGGTATTCAAAAATCAAACCCTGCAAAACAATTGGTAAATTGTAAGT
>JAUELE010235750.1:0-11733 GCA_031471655.1 Diodora aspera
TATTGTGACAAAAATCTACCAATTCTGCAGTGCTGAAGTCAAGATGTGAATTAAAAGTTGTGGGGGAGTCCAAGGGCATTCTCCAACAGAATTATTTTTAATTCCTAAAAACTCTGAGACGTATGTTCCTGCTTTGGTTGGGTGAAAATGAACTTTGTAAGTGGTAAATAATAGCCAATAATTGGCAGTCTTCAGTGAACTTTTAAAATGGGGGTCTGAAAGTCCCTGGATGCGCCACTGGGGTTCAAGATGAATGGGAATGTTTGCGGCCAAAGGGCGCGAAAAAATTTCATGATACATTTCATAATTATAAAGTGAAAAATGTTATTTTATGTATTTTTTATCTGTGCATGCAATCTATTTATTTTTTTCTCTTGAGTCGTGCAAACTATTTATTTTCTCCAAAATCGCCTGCAAACTATTTATTTTAAAAATCTTCCAGCCCATAAGAATCAAATGGTCGCTCCCTTATTGAAGTTGGATACATAGTCACACTAAAGCCTAACACACAGGTTTCGTCTTGGCATCTTTTGGTACATCTTTTGGTTTACTTATCGCATCTATATTTATTCGTATACGTACATTTAAAACAGACGTATGACGTATACGTATGACTGAGGCTATTCGGACGACGTATATGCGTACATGTATGACGCATATGTATATACATACGCAATCTAGTGTGTTTTACCACGTGCTTAATTTGTTTTTTTGGGGATTACATTTTCTTTGAAAAATAGCTATTCTGCTACTGCATGTTGAGGTTGACTACCATCCGGGATTTGAAAGATCATCGATGTTGACCACTCAGCCACCAAGACTTCGCTAAAAACGAAGTTCAGCAACTGAGTTTTCTACACAGTCGACATCGATCAGTACCCCAGTGACAGTTTAGGAAATGATCAAATACACTCAATACAACATAATCGGTTTTATTTGGGATTACATTTCCTTGAAAATGAGCGATTCTGCTACTGTTGAGGTTGATTTCCATCTGGGATTCGAACCCGCGCCCTCTTTAGTGGAAATGTAATCCCAAATAAAACAAATGATGTTGTATTTGATCTTTCGCAAAAGTTAACGGTCACTGTATATCATAAAGTGTGTTTTACGCTTTGGTCTACCCATGTTTATCGAGTGGTAACACTAAGTCCTTGGTCACAGACTTTCGTTTGTATTTTCGCGACAAAACTGATAGACTTCGCAGTAGCTTGGGCTCCTTCTGTGAAGATGTGTCATTCTCCAAGGTTGAGGGATCAAAGCTGACAAAATTCAAACCTGTATCAGAGAGTGATGTTAAAAAGACGATACTGTCGTCGAAACCCACAACCTGCATTCTCGATCCTGTACCGACAAATTCCTTGTTACAAGTTTTGGATGAATTGATTCCAGTAATTACTAGAATTTAAGATGTTGTGCATTGTACACCAAGCCATCAACACGTCATCACCTCCGGGTTACATCAGAGAGATATTTACTCCACAGAACAGAACTCGTACATTGAGGTCAAACAACCAAGATCTGCTTGTAGTTCCCAAATACAACTTGAAAGGATTTGGGGCCCGTTCTATTGAACACCGCGATGCTATGCAGTGGAACTCTCTTCCGATTAATGTCAAACGGGCTGGATCAGTTTTGACTTTTAAGAAATGGCCGAAAACATATTTGTTTAAACGCCATGCCTAATGTATATATATATCCTATGTCACATGAATAATTAGATCTAATACTTATATATATTCATGTTATACATTTTTCTAGTTAATCCCTGCACTTAACCATATCTATATGTATATGCTTGTGGCGCTTTGAGCGTAGTCTTTGCACTGTGGAGGTCAGCGCCTTTTATGCAAATAGTCTTATTATTATTATTATTATGTAGCACACTGACATCGGGCCAACATCGGCCCCATGCAGTAACCTTCAACGATCCGACGTCGGCAAACTTCATCGGCCTGACATCACGCCAATGTATTTAATTACCAGCTCATAGGCAGCTACCACCCAATCCATCAACGGCCCAACATCGGGCCAATGCAGTTGGGAGCAATCAATATCAGTCAACCATACACACAGTCCACAAACCCATGCATCATTGACGTGAAAGTATCTTTTACTGACCCAAACTATATGGTCAATGTTGTAAGGATCTGTAGACTTCTACTTCAATTTCACTTTACACTGGAAAAGTTCCTTCATCGACTTGACACTGTGATAATGCAGTTATATTAGGATAGGCAACAAATAGCGTCGATAGGCAACACATATAGCCTATAGTCTGTTACCTGTTCAATATCCAGCTAATGCAGTTAAGATCAACATAACAACTCAAAACTCACTTCAAAGTATCTTTCATCAGCGTGACATCAGACCAATGCAGATGCAAGCGACAAATACCACCCAATCCATCATTGGCCCAACATCGAGCCAATGCAGTCAGGAGCTGCCTTTGAGAGTCAACTGTAAATTGTCGATGGATTAATGCAACCGTCTATTTTAGCCGAACACCATTCCACATGACCTAACATAAATAATGAATTATTCCACATTGGTCTAATGTCGGGCCAATGCAGCTGCAGTCTCTAGCTGTTTATGTCAGCCAAGAGCAACCGAATGCCCACGTAAGGATACCCCTTATTGGCCCAACGCTGAACCAATGCTACCTATATGCATGAGGTCGGGTCAATGCATTCAGGGCTTGTTATTGTTAGCTGGGCATGCAGCCAATGAACCGACATCCCATAAGTACCAGTTATCAGCCAGATATTGGACCAGCATTGTAGGAGCTGTCGATATTAACCGACAAATATCACCCATAAGCCATATCATGCAACTCTCACTCGAAAAGCATCCGTCATCGGGCCAACGTCGGGCCAACGCAGTTAAGATCTGGCAAAGTTTGTCGACATGCAGTCGACCTTGCCGCCCATGAACCGTCAGCGGCCCGAAGTCGGGTCAATGCAGTCGGGATCAGCCGACGTTTGCCGACCTTGCCGCAAATGAACCGACGTCGGCCCGATGTCGGTGTGCTACCTGGGTAGTGCTTTCGTTTCATAAAACAATTTATGTAACGAAAAATATACATAAAATTATGTACATAGGCTACCACGAATAATACCCCCCAAAACGGAGCATGTTTGTCAGTTTTACAGACTTTTAAAGGGCCTAATTTATTCTGGGACCCTATGACATAAAAAAAAAAGAAGTAGAAATGCCTCAGAATCTTGAAAATATTCGTAAACCTTAGGTAACGTTACAAGTTGCAAATAAATGTATTCGGCTCATATTCGGAAATCGACGGAACATTCTTTGGTAAACCGTCAGAGAAAGGTTCGGAATTAGGCTGCATGGCTGTTTGAAAGTAGAAAATATACCCGTCTGCATCTGACGGGACTGATGGAATACGGCGTTAAATAGTTATTTTACAATGTATATGACTCATTTTTTTTTTTTATTTCACACAGATAACCCACCATCTATTTTAGCGTTCGGGGGCGCGTATTCAATTTTAATATATTAATTGTGATAAATTATTATCCACATGTGCAGGCAATCGCTTGTGATCTAGTCATGTCTGTGTAGGCCTACTTTCTTTCGTTTTCCAAAGTTCAAATTATTTAATGAGTTCGAGTAAGTGAACTTTTCAGCGAATAAACTATACTGACGATCAAAAGAAAGTATACCGACACTTTTTATAGTCATAAGCAATTTACCCATAATACTGTTTAAGAACGTTAACGATCCTGTTGACATTTAATGGTGACTATTGGATATATCAGATTTGATATATGGTCAGTTGCTTATACCTTCTAATTAAAAGTTTAGAATCACTTTGTGTTTTTGCCTTTTTCATAACTCCCAAAAACTGACCGGTGTACTTTATTTTGATCGTCAGTATATGCCTATAATGTCCAGAGCCTTAGGCAGGATCATGATTAGAGAAATATCGTATACTAAAAAATAAGTTAGGGATCAATGATATGTTGGGGGTATTGTTTTGGTAACATTCTGTGTTTACATCTGCTGATGTTAATTGAGATATATACGGTATCTGTGTTGCCAAATTTACTTTCACGTGTAAATGTAGATCATGTGTAATGTATGGATAAAACTGACAGCGTTTTTCGACATCACAGGCGTGACTGATTTTTTTTAAGACGACTGATTGAGGTCTCCGACAACGTTACAAAACTGTGAATAAGGTATTTACAATGTCATCAAGCGAATCAGGCTGGTGAAATACTCCAGACTGGACAAACACAGATATAGATGGCTAGAACTTTTGCATGTTCACAAAGTGTGGTATCCAGATTATGGACAAGATTCAATACAAATGACACATGGCGTGGACGAGGTGGAGGATCTAATGCCATCAAGCGCCACATCATCACCTTAGCAAGGAGACATTATTTCGAAAGTGGTCCATCCCTCAGTAGACAGTAATACAACTTTTGTGTACATAGGATTTCAAATATTGAGACATGTTCTTCACAGTTGAGATCTCAAAGACCAGCTGTAAAACCATCCCCCCCCATCCTCCGTCATCGACAAGCGCGTCTGGACTGAGCTCGTAATCATGGTAGATGGGAAAGACCTGACTGACAGCCGATTCAGGAATGAATCTAGATTCTGCTTATAGTTTCTTGATGGTCAAAGACGAGGATGGAGGGAAACAGAACAGCGAGATGAGTCACCGAACATGGCGGTTTGGAAGAGGTTCAGTGATGGTTGGGTGGGGGTTCTCTGTATGACCGTATACAGAATATAACTTGCTGCTATCATGCTATTAGGAATGGAGCGTTGAATGCCACCCTATATAAACTTTACATAGTTCATCCTTTTAAAGTGCTGGCCCTGAGTTTGTTCCGATTGCTGATAACGCCCGACCTCACCGTGGACAAGTAGTCAATGCATAACAGGTTCCCTCAGCCTGGTTCCCGGGTCAATACTGCATAACTACATTGTACCTCCTGGAGAACGCGGTACAAAATGGAGGACACGGCAAGTTACCATGGGAGTGTTTTGACGTTTTATTTCTCATATTTAGAAATGAGTCATTTAGTTTCTGGCTTAGTGGCAGATTTATAGGATATATAACGAGTGACCCGTTTCATATCAAGTTTATGCCCCTCGAGACATACACTTGATATGAAACGGGGCACGAGTTGTGTATCCTATTTATTATCCATAACCAGTTTTCATAAAATACGACAGAAAATTAAAACAACTGCAAAACAGGAACGTTGACGTGTAGGTTTCCATGGCCTCTGTGACGTCATTGCATTGTGACCGCATTACCGTTACGTCATCAGTTTGCACTCATACGCCTGAATAAATAGTTTGTAGTTTCTGTGAAGTGTTCCATGACAAACCTTTTTATTTAAATTTTAATCAACGATCAAAATATTGAAGCTAAATTCAAAGAGTTTGTCAAATTCAAGTGTTAATTTATGCTGGTACCTTCACATGTGACACTGTCATCGACGAAAGTAGTCCCTGGGTCAAAGTTCAAATTATGACGTCAAGGTCGTATATTGACCAATCAGATTGCGTTCAGGTGTTATGTACCTCAAGGTGGATATCAAAAAGTTATGTTACCTTGTTCTCTTTTCCCTTATGGATAATAAATATACATACTCATATATATATTAATGGCTTCAAATATGTTTGTAGGCGTTGAATTCATTTTGTGCAGCGCGATGTGCGAGCGAATCAGGGAACTCGCTTGCTGCACAGTTATACATATATACTTGTGAGACGTGTGTCATGTTCCAAGCACTTTTAAAGAGCTTACCCTCAGCATTTAGGCGTAAAAATGTTATTCTTTAGTCTGAGGGTATTAAAATGTATCTCATGTGACTTGACTAAATTGATATAGAACATCTATTTATTAATCATCTGCAATACTTTCCAATCATCTCCAATCATCTCCAGCTGTGAAGTAATTATTGAGTTGAGTTTTCCTTTTTTCCTCCTCCGTTTTTAAAATTCGAATACATCCGAACACGATTAAAACACAACGTGCAAGAGATGTCTTTACATTGTGCAGCAAGCGAGATCCCCCTTCTGTAGACAATTAGTTCAACTCCTGCACTCATATTTGAAGGCATAAATATTTAGTATCAACATGTATACATCCACTAAGCCACAAACTAAATGACTCATCTGTAAATATGAGAAATAGATCGCCAAAAATCTTCCACTGTGACTTACCGTGTCTGCCACTTTGTACTTCGCGCGAAGGAGATAATCATGTGGTCGTCACTGCCAGGGCCTAAGTAGCGTATGCACAGTATTGACCAGGTTGCTGGTTCCTTGCGCCTATAGCCTCGCTTTCATTGTCATGTCAAAGGTTATGCATAAGAGGGCTCTCTTAATTATTTATTCATGTGAATACTCAACACTAAGGCTACGAGCACATATTCATACATGTTAAGAATGATTTATGACTTTGGATGAGCTTGAAACCGCTCAGACAGGACTGGTACATAGTTCACCTCATCGAAAGCATGGAGCGACGCTGTCCGTGGTGTCTATGCTCGTGAAGTACAAGCACTGGGGCAACATTTTAAGCATCTCTTACCTTTGGTTAGTGAAGTCAGGGGCTTGCTTACATTGACGTCCATTAATGATATGCGGATAAATCAGTTTTAAATTTTCCATTACACCTTGATTAAAAATTGAAAAAAATATGATGTTCTCTAACGTTTTAGTTTTGTATTCATATATAAAAGACGGGGTTCTGTTTTTTGTGTGCACTGGAGCAGTGTGTTGACCAGGTCTAGCTGTACAAGTGTAATTATTGTGTGTAGATTCCCCGCCACGCTTCAAGGCACCAGCCGGTCACGGAGCAACGGTAATAAAGATACCAGAGGATACACAAGTCGGACAGGTAGTATTACAATTAATTATACAGGTAAGAGAGGAGGGATCATGTGATTGTTTGTGGTGATAGGACAAGAACGTGTTGAAAATATATTTTTGGCACACAATTTGCGAGGAAAAGACAGATTGCATAGATCAAGAGCAAAACAATTGCAGAGATATGTAACGTTTTAAAACACATGTTTTCAGTTTATAACTATGAAAATTGACTGTATCATGAACAATGTATGTTGGGTCTTTCAGGCGCAAACACTCTCATTAGCCTTATTCGCCGACATCTTGATTGTATGTATTGTAATTACAAAAAATCTAAACGAACTCTGCACAGAAAATACATAGCTTGTCGGTGATGTTTTAGAAGATTGCCTAATGTCATGAGATTGAAACAAACAGTTTGCAAGAACTAAAACGTCACGTATGCCGATTTTACAGTTATGTGAAAGCTACAAATGTCATTGGTACTATTGACATTCAGTCACTTTTCGTAAAACCCGGACATCATCGAGGACTTGTATCAAGAACAATTATTTAACTCTGATTACAGTCCTATAGTTTTGGTGGCATTCCGTGGATGCAACTGTCTGATAGCCAATCGTATCTACTTCGTCTCTTTCCATAACCGTCCACAAGACTCGTATCTATATCTGTGCACCCTAGCCGGATGTCGACGTGCGTAGGTTTGGAAGTAATGAAATCAAATAGTTTTTACTATGCAAAATTATTATCCTATTGAAGCATTTCTCTAAAATCTTTGTCAATACAGTTTCGAATGTACTACTTGTTACAGCTTTTTTAAAACTTGAATCAGTTGAAAATTGTTTGAAGCAATAATTAAAGCCCGTTGGAGATCTGGCATAGATAAGTATTCTATTCAAACTGGCGGAGTAATTTCGACGTAAGGCATATTTGGAGTTATCGTTCTTGGAAGTAGCCCGCCGAACATGGCGTCTATGCAGACACGAGGTGTCATAAGCATAGTGTATGAGTCCAGAAGGTTGTGAATGTCTGACAAAATCATTATATATCATCCCCATTTAGACTTTTCTTTAACTTCGCTTTGTACAATGATTTCGAAAAAAATACGACAACAACGAAAATTGATTGAATCTCATGTGTCGCTGTGGCTGTTCATCAAACGCCTCTGCTGTCGTGGATTGTCGTTTGGCTTCATCATGCTAAAACAACGCTCTTTTTAAGCTATCAATCTGCTGGTCCTACGCAAGACGTACATTAATGTTGCCAGGACATCCCGTACAGTGCTGTAGTACCAGACAGATATGGTTTCAGTCAGTTTGCAAACATGATCAAGTTTTTACTTCTCTCGCATACAACGTTCACGAGTCTTTACATTGTAATGAGTATATGGGTTCAAATAATGCTATTATTTTAGGACAATCGTTCAGCTATAATGCAAAATAAGCTTTGCTGAATTAAAGAGCAAAACCTCAATAGACAGTGGCGGAAAGAGGTACAAGCAGAAAAAGACAATTTCGTCATCCTTTGCGACAAGCGGCGGGGAACTGGGATCCTATTTCTTCTGACATTGTCTCTCCGCTGAAGCTCCGGTAGACCAAGGTCATGCGGACAATGAATTACGAAGTCGTTGTACCACATGAGTGTGGACTGAATACTGTCATTCATAAAATACTTATTCGTTTACTCATTCACCAAGCTTACTCACACACTCAATTAATCAACTACTCTGTTCTTCAGGAAATTTTCCGCCTGGAAGCGGACGACTCAGAAAATGACAACATGACCTTCACCTTGAGTGACACCCAAAATGACGTCTTCAAAATAGAAGGAGAGAGCCTTATGTTGAACAAAAGCGTTGATTTCGAAGCTCAATCTTTCTACAGCATCGAAGTCTCGTAAGTTCTTACCGTACGGGCCGATGGCAAAACAGAGCAAACAAAAAGCTTCCCCTGTATGCCTATCCACGGATTTTGCCATAAAGCTCGTTTTAGGACGTGGTGATTCATATAAGCCTTTCTACATTGGTGATAATAGATTTGTTGTATATTTACCGGTACGATAAGTTCCAGTATATGGAAGAATTTATTTCCATTGTCGTAAACGACATGTTGTTATACACATTGTCAGCTCAGATGGGCAAGATTGTCCAGTATGGTACAATTAAACCGCCTGAAAGGGGAACGGTTAACTACCATTGTCGCAGAGTGCATCTTGGATTTCTTTGATCTGTTCTGATTCGCTGTACTCATCATGAAATCGGTTCCAATACCAGCTTTGTAAATCATTATTCAGTATGAATTGTTCTATTTCCAGGGTCAGCGATGGATTTCATGCTGTACCTGCCTCCATGGCAATACGCGTTACCGATGTGAACGATGAACCACCAACTCTGCATTACAACGACGAAGTCAAGGTTCCCGAAGAGATGCCCGTTGGTTTCGTCATCAGCGGATTGTTCAGCGCCGTCGACAAAGACTCCAACGACAGCATGACATTTATGCTTGAAGGTAATGATGTAATTGGTGGTCGTTTGTATCGGGCTAAACTCTTAGCAGTAAAGCATGAGGCAGAACTGGTTGCAACGCCGAAAATATTCGCCTTGGAGTATCCTTGAAAGCAGCGACCATTCACTATACCGATGTTATTGTACAAAACGTTTCACAAGTAACTAACTTAACGTGTAGGTCCTATCTGTGGTACGTATATTCAAATGGTCGTTGTGTGTGCGCTGTATAATGACGGTTACGTGATCACAGGACTCCACATTATTAATGTGGTTATCGGAATACTAGTAATATACAGTTGCTAAACAAGAAGTTTGTTTAACCCCTTTAGAAACACTATACAATATAAAAAAATCCTGCATTTTATTAACGTTCATAACTTTGTTAATAATGACGCAATGTATTGTATGTTTGCGCTTAATTGTACGCCACTCATCTGGCCATTATACGCATAAATAGTAATGTCATGATGACAGAAGAACAAATTTGGCATTGCTCAACAAGAAAGGAGGGACACATTCTTAAAAATCAATGTTCTACTTTCGTCGAATACATCGTCCAGCAATGATAAACTGCAAACGTTCATATTTCAACAGTTTCATATTCTCTTAAAGCAATATTTAAAGCTGAAAATATTACATCTTTTCCAAAGGACAAATTTATAGTACACAATAAACAAAATCACAAAACTCATACTTTTGCTCCTCTCTGGATTGAGCAATGCCAATTTGTTCTACTGTCATCATGATACCTATGTTTATGCGTATAATGGCAAGGTGAGTGGCGTACAATTAAGCGCGAACATACAATACATTGCGTCATTATTAGCAAAGTTATGAACGTTAAACAAATGCCAGATTGAATGATATTGTACAGTGTTTCTAAAGAAGTTAAACAAACTTTTGTTTAGCAGCTGTAGAAGCCACAGCATTTCTAAACTTCCCAGGTTGTACACAACCCAAGCCGCCTGGTAGGCGCTAGAAGGTTACTTTTCGCGGTACCCTCACTTTCGGACCAGGTATACAATTTCAACTGGGTGGACCGAGACGATATACGAACAAAGCCACTTGTCTAAGGCGATATCGCTAGTTTCTCAGTGTGAAGCAAGGAGAATGCGTGGAGACCTTGCAACTTTACAACGAGAGCCGATCACCCATCCAACTACAGTCGGGACTTGACAGTGCTTGCACGATGACAACACACCTCACTACTCGAGTACGGATGTTATTCAAGAAGAGCGTTTATTGGTTCTGGTTTTTATCGAGTCAACTGATCAGTTTTGGAAAGCAAAAGGGATTAAACTCGTTTGCATTGGGTCTGGGTTCGAATCTAACATTTTCTGGTGAGCAGTCTGATCATGATATTACGCGCTTAACTCTTCAGTACCATCCGTAGTTGGAAGGTTTCATCGCATGAATCCATGCTTAACTCTTTATGAGTGATGTAAGCCATCTTCCTCCAATACACTGGCCGAGGTCCGCAATGGTATAGGGGCACGTAAAAAGCTGAACAAGAAGTTACAATAACTTTAACGTTACCGTTAAGTCAGCATTGACACACACCCTTATTGGTAGAAAAGAGACAAAGTCTAATTCTCCAAAAAGTGTGATCCATTGAAGCACTCTTAGCTCAGACAGTTATGTGCCCTTGGCTTATACATATCTCTGACATAAATAAATATTTTTGCCAAATATGCACAAGTAGTTGCAAATCACTTTCAGCTATATTAATCATCAACTGTTTGTGATAAATAACCCATTCTAACTGATAATATTTCATAACCACACATCGTGTAGTTAGGTGTGAGCCGGTGGACTTCCGGGCATAAGACCACGTGACATCATCCGCCGATTCACGTCCAAGATGTCAGTGAACCGAAGGGGACCTAACTCGTGGGAAGTTCCGACGCCATTATTTGCAATAACACAAAATGTGGAATGTTCACAAACGACATATGATTGTAATCAAAACTAGAAATCGACATCTTTGAAGGACCCCTGTCTTCAACGAACTTTGCAACAAAGCATATACAATTGAAAAACATATGAACAACCCATACAACAATACTGATAAAAAGGTCAAATATTTTTTAAAAAGTGAAAAAAGGAACAGTGCTGCAAGTCAGCATGCATGTGAAGCTGACCAAATACACAGGACACAATTTAACAAATAGACAAACTGATTGTGTTAAAGCAAACTGAGTAAATGACTATTGAAAATATCCGTTTCAGGACCGGAGAGCGAGTATCTGAACCTTTCGGACAATGTTCTTAGGATCCAAAAGCGCATTGACCACGATGGGGACAATGGTCACTTCTCTTTGAATGGACTGACGTTCCGGGTCTTCGACAGTCTGCACCATGAGAGC